>JAOEHY010029992.1:17911-56446 GCA_025447955.1 Psilopsiagon aurifrons | reverse complement strand
TGGCAGTGTTCAAGGCCAGGTTGGACAGAGCCTTGAGTGGCATGGTTTAGTGGGAGGTGTCCCTGCTCATGGCAGGGGGGTTGGAACTGGATGAGGTTAAGGTCCTTTCCAACCCAAACTATTCAATGATTCTATTATCAGAGGGCTGGAGCACCTCTGCTCTGGAGACAGGCTGAGAGCTGGGCTTGTTCAGCCTGGAGGAGGCTGAGGGGTGATCTTATAACAGTCTTGTAGTACTTAAAGAGGGCTACACAAAACCTGGAGAGGGAATTTTGACAAAGGCACGTAGTGACAGGACAAGGGGAGATGGTTTTAAATGGAAAGAGGGCAGCTTTAGATTAGACATTATGAGGAAATTCTTTACTATGAGGGTGGTGAGACACTGGCAGAGGTCGCCCAGAGAAGTTGTGGCAGCCCCATTCCTGGAAGTGATCAAGGCTAGGTAGGACAAGGCTTGGAAGGGTCCATCTTGCTGCATCGCACCAGCCAGCCAGTCTTGCTCCACAGTTGAGACCCAGGAAAGACTACACTGGTCCAACCTGGCCTACTGGTTAAAGGAAAGGGTGCCCCTCTGGATAGGCTAAGAGCAGCCAGAGCCTTACTTGATGCCTCAGTTTCCTCACCATCACAGCAGGAAAAATAATCCTGACCCATCATGCTTGCATGGAGCTGGGAGGCCGACCTTGTTAATGTTTGCAAAGTGGGTTTGGCTCTTGTGATAGAGCAAGCCAGAAATGTGAAGGTCATTATTATTAGTGGGATTAAAGCAGTTTAACCCAGAGTGAGGGGGTGCAGGTGAATGTAGCAGCTGCTCAGCAAGAAATCGCACACACATCCCACCTCAAAATAGTGATGAAAACTACAATTATGGCTCATTTTAGAAACACTGAATGGAACTAGAGGGTGACTAGAGTGCCCTCTAACACTTCTACCCCAAAAATACCTTCCCTGAAGGCAGATGGGACTGAAGTAGGCTGCTTCTGGAGACACTGTACGAGGTGTCAGTGCCCGTCAGCACATGTACGTATCTCCTGGCATCACTTGCCAGCACAGAGGTCTTCATCCACAGCCCGCCAGGTCCTCACCGTGACCCACTGGGGAACCACAGAATCAGGCAACTTCCATGGAACAAAAATCTCCTTCTTTTAAGTTTACTGGTTGTCCATTTTTTTTCTTTCCTCCTTCCAAAACAAAAGAGGGAAAAAACATCCTTATCTCGGCAAGCAGGGTTCAGGAAAAAGCTACTGGTCTTTTGGACTCCGTGAGTCCCCATTGCTAGCCTCACTTGTCACAGAGAATTTATCAGCCAAACACAGTGCTGGTATAATGCGCCATACAACTAGTGCATAAACAAACTTCAGCATGATAAATGCCCTGCTTTGAAGCCATAAAGTTATTAGCTAGTGGCTGTTAGCTACTGCTTAGCATGGGACACACTCCTTCCATTAACCCCTGGATGTCCCATCCACACTCAAGCACAGGAAGATCTCCAGAGAGCACCTCTGTGCAGTGGGAATGCACGGAGGGATCTGGTGGGCAGGGATGCTCCTGCGGGCACTTATCTGCACATGTTATAGCTGACATGAGGACTAGAGGAGTGAAACGCTTGCTGGAAATGAGGCTCTGAAAGCTGGTTCACTGCCCTATTTGAGACCTTCTGTGCCTAAGAGGCAAATGCAGGAGGGAGCAGGACCACGGTGGTTATGTACGTACCCATCTCAGACCCTCTTGGGCTGTGCCTGTTTGAGACATGGGCTGAGTTGGGGCTGGAGGAAGGTAGTCGCTCCTTCCGCGCGCATTTTCACCTCAGACAAAGTGCCGCTGAAGTCCCTAAAGCAAAAGCCCCGTATTTTTCTGGCAGCAGCCCGGCACTGATCTCCGGTGAGGTGCTGGGAGTTCCCCGTGCTGCTGGAAGCGCACGGCTGCCTGCACCGCCCGACGCAGCCCCCACGGGGGTGGGCTCTGTCACCTATCGAGGTCCTCTGGTCCCCCAGGCCACCTCCTGTCCCCATACCATGCTCAGGTACTGTACCAAGGCAGAGAGCTAAGAGCGCTGGGGGTGGCAGCGGGTCTGCGGTACTCAGCCCGAAGCACAGATGGGGTTATACAGCGCACAGCCCAAAGCCCCAGCGAGAGATGCTGGTGGCTGGGGACTAACTCCTGTCCCTCTCCCAGTAAAACCTTCCCTGCAAGGAGGCAGGAGATGTCTCAGCCAGGCCAGCTGGGGGGCAGCAGGACTAGAGGCTGCCTCAGTGCCTGTTCCTCATTAGAAGCCTGGTGTTGAAGAAACTCATAATTAAAGCCCTGAGTATTAATTAATCCCAATGACCCTCCTCTCATTCTCCTTCTCCTGCTTCCACAGCTCAGGAGGTCAATCAGCGTTAGTAACACATGCAAGTAGAAGATGGCAAGCTCACTGAGTGGGTTGGCAGACCCTGGGCCGTGTCTCATGTTCAGAGCAGACGGAGGTGCCCTAACACATCCCACCAGCATGGTGTCCCTTCCTGGCCTCTTCTGTCATGGCTGGGCTTGGATGGGGACACACCTCACTCACTTAAACACTGTCAGCACCTTGGGGATAGCACTTAAATGAGCTGAAACATCCCAGAATGAGCAGAGATGCTTTTATGCTAACTCTGCCTGTGCAATCCCTTGCACAGTGGCTAAAGGCAGATCTCTGCATCCCAGAGGCTGGGTTGAGCCTTGCTAGAGATGACCTACCCTTGGAGAGCAGCCAGCCCAGCCCAAAATCACCACCAAAAGGTCTTTGAGCATCCCATCTCTGCTACCCAGACCTTGTTGGGGTCTTTAAGAGCCTCATCACTAAGAAGGCAGCCATGGGGCAAGGAGAGGACATGGAGACCTTTTATGCAGCATGGTCCCTCCACCCTAGGGCTGTCCATGCAGATTCCATGCAGTATCCATGCTGCTCAGGGCATGGATGTAGCTCCTGCTAAGGCCATGCTCCCTCCAAAACACTGCTCAGGCACAACCCACAGACTGATGTGCTACAGAGAGCTGCTGCAGAGCAAGAAAGCAAGATATGAAATAAATCCAAACTTTTCTGACTCCCTGGCAACAACCAACTGCTTCCCTCATCTGATTTCTTCCCCCCTTTTCTGCTGCAGCAATAAAAAGGGGAAAATCAACATCCAAATGATCTTGTTTATGGCAACTAAATAAGCTGCATGTGCTTAATCCGTTAGAGTTTAATGAATTTACGACTTGCTTTGGAATTTGACAAGGGCTGTAAAAGAGTAATTAACATTTATCAGTGTGGTTTTTACACACACCCCGCCCTCCTCCCGTCTCCCTTCCCTCCTCCTGCCGCCTGTCGCAGAGCAGCACTGGGTATCGGGGGGAATATAAAAGTGATCAATTAATTCTTAATAATCTCAGGGAAAGATTGTAGAGGCACAGTATGAACTCAGGGAGTGTCAATAAAGGTGCCAAAGGTTGGTCCCCCAGCTTCCTGGCGCTGCTGCAGAGGAATGTGGGCAGCCAGGGAGGGGACGAGACGGATGAGGTGGACCAACCCTGCAACCCTTTCCTTCTCCATCACACTCCAGCAGCCTCCAGAGTAGCTTTCTGTCACTGATATGGTGGCTGCTGGGACATGGGAGTGCAAGCAGGGGGCTGGTGGCAAGCAGGGTCCCCATCTAATGCAGCAGGGGCAGTTTGGACATGTAAACCTGATGGCTATGCCAACCGCTAGTTCTGTCCTGACAGACCTGAACCTGTTGAGAGCAACCCCAAATCCTCCCCATCATCACCACAGGGCAGCTGAGCATCTGCTTAGGTGGAGAGAGCAGGCAGCAGTGCTGGCACCTGTGCTGGCCCCACTATCACCCTGCTGTCACTCGGCACAGGCAGCTGATGCTGTTTCAGCTCTATCAGACATGAGGGAACACCAGCGCTGACACCAAGATAAGCGAGGGGGGCTCATATTCTCATACCTTACTTGTTCCTGGCCCTCCCAGATGCTTGGCTGTCATGGAGCAGGGCTGCAAGCAGGGATGCTGTGTGGGAGCTGCAAGGGAACAAGTCCAGGCTCCCCTGCCAGCAGTCTCAGGGAAGTCTGAATGTGACCTAAGCATCCTGGGGGGTTTCTGTGCTGGGAACCCAGTGTACTCTGCCCTGGGCTACCTTGCTCAGCAGCACTGTGAGCCACAGGGCCAGAGGAGCCACAGCCACCACCATCCTAGTAGGTAGGACATGTCCCCTGTGATCGCAGCATCCTGCCTGTGTGTGACTGGAATGCAGGGAAGCCTGCATGCCTGGGCATCCATAGTGGAGGAAAGCGGTCAGTGGTCCTGGGGGACAGCAGGCTCCATGGAGGAGACAGAGGAGTATCTGGGCTTGGCTGTGGGGCAGAGGGTCCTGGAGACCCACAAACAAAAGCTCAGGATGATAAATCCTCAGGGGTTTGAGACTGTCCGGGGATCTGCTCTGGACAGAAACAAATTCTCCCTGTCGAGCATAATGGCTCAGAAATAAGCAATGAGGCAGGGATGGAGAGGGATGGAGAGGGCTGGACCTTGGGGGTCTGGAAAATCTCCTCCCAGCCCCATGCTGAGCAGTGGTGGGGGTGAGACACTGGCTGAGACCCCTGTGCCAGGCACGCAGTGCCAGTTGGATGGGGCAAGACTTGGGGTTTCATGCCAGGAGGGAGTTATTCTGAAACAGGATGAGTGCAGGACAGGCAGGGAAGAGGAGGAGGAAGTAATGGTATGAGCTTGCTTTAATTTTACCTGAACTATGGTTCAAAGCCAGCTGGCTGCCATGGGCTGTCAGATCAGGCAGAGAGCAGAGCCTGGTGGGCAGTGGGGCAGAGCCCCCATGCAGGGCAAGGAGGTGAGGGAAGGAGGCTGTGGTGGAGGTACTCAGTGTGGCCAAACTGCCTCCGAGCATCAGCAACCAGCAGCCTCTGAGCAAGGGTCTCCAACCTTGGGCAAGATTATGGTGCTGGGGCTACTTACACACACCTCAGAGAGAGAAAAGGAGGCACAGGGAGGGGTTTCTGGTACCAGCACACCAACATGTGCTCTGCTCATTAGGCAGCAGGTCTGGGTTTTCATTGCATGAGTGGCACAGTCAACATCCATAGCCATGGCTCTGAAAATCACTCAGGGAAACCACTCACTGGTGCCTCATTCTCAGAGCGCAGTGCTCCTGCAGCCCTCTACACTGCCATTCAGGCTCCACCACCGACCTCCTGCATGACCCCAGGATCCCTCCTCTGCTGTGGAGGAGAGGATGCTGTGGGGCAGCAAGGGGGCAGAGAGGGGGGTGCGCCCCCCCCTGCCTGCACTGGCTCAGCTGCTCCCATGTCAGCCTGTCTAAACAGCACCTCCTCCTGCAGAGACCTCGCACGGGGGGTCGGCGACTCAGCATCTCTGGGATTTGTCATGGTAGTGCTGGAGTTATCAAACAGCAGCTTGGACCAGGCACCCCAAAGGGTTGGATCAACCAGACCCAGCATCATCATCCATCTGCCAGGAAAGCAACCTCTGGGGGCTGAGGACACAGAGGGGACTCAGGTGGCATTGGGCTCGTCCTCCCTGGCTACCAACACCCTGCCTCACACCAGCCACATGGCTTCACCCCCGTGCAAGGCTGCAACTCGTTAGTGAAGGAGCAAGGCTGTGATGGGGCGATGCTTGGCCAAGGCTTGCTGCTTTGCAACAGCACTAATGGATTGGAGACAGCCCAGCCATGCCCCTGCCGCGCTCCGCTCTGCTGGCGGTCCTAACAAAGAGCATTTATCCAGCTGCATTCCCAGTTTCTCCCTCTTTCCATTTCCCTTTTCTGTCCCCAGGTGTGACAATTTTAGTACCCATAAATAATAAGGTGGATGTTAACAATAACAGAACGTGCAGCCTCGTGTTCACTTTCCTCTGTCTGCAGGAGACCTTCAGTCACACTTCAGCCGGCAGAAGGGTTAGAAAGAGTTAACAGGAGACTCCCAGGTCCCCTAAGCGTCTTGCCCCAGGTCTTAAGCCCATAAGCAGTAGTGCTAAAGATGATTTTAAGCCATGATTATAAGAAATCTATTGATCTTTTGTACTGTATCATGACAGATTAACCATTTTAATAAAACACGTATTAATCATGCATTAACCCTTCTCAGCTATCTGTACATTGGATACCAAATTGACAAGGGCATTGGAGTTTCTAGGAGGATATCTGGAAGGGTAGGGAGGGGAGGTTTCTTTAGTTAACAACAACAACAACAAGAAAATAATGCAAACTTACAGAGGGGGAGAGTTAAAATCATACGATGAGTGGCAGTTGCAGACGCCTGGGGCCCTCTTTGGTTGTCGCTTCTATCTGGCAATCAATTGACAAGAAATTGAGATTATGAAACATTGCGCCTGTGATCAAGGGAGGCGGGTGTCCTTCCCCCATCTGAGGCCAAATCTCCACTCCCCATGGGAACCAATGTCAGTGAATGTCAGTGATTTGGCCTTCGGTAGATACTGGACAATATTGGCACATGTCCCCCAGCCCCACTGGTGTTTATGGCAAACTCTGAGCAACGATGCAGCATCCTGAAAGTGGATCCTAACGGAGCATCGAGATGCCCATAATTCTTTTCTGAGGAGACTTGTCTGTAAGAGCGAGTCACTGGGAGGAAAAAGAAGGGGAAATGAGGAAAGCAAACACCCCCCCAGCTCAGGCCAGCGGTGAAGGGGCACAGGCTGCTCACCCCTCTCCCTTCCCACCCTTGAAACCCACAGCACTGGTGTGGGTTGGTCTGGCTGATGGACTGGGACCAGCGGTGCCCTGGGGCCCCTCATGTACTCGCTGGGGAAGGGGCAGGCACTGCTTCCTCCTGCCCCGGCCGTTGCAGCCTCAGAAACCACCAAGTCCCCGGTGCGTTAGGAGCTGCCTGGAGGCCGGAGCTTCCTGCAGGTGCCCGGGCCCATGAATCACACCTTGTCACAGGGCTCGGGGTGCCCAACGGCTGGGTGACTGCTGCGGTGCCCGGGGAGCCCTGCCCCAAGATGCACCCACATCCCCGCAACCCCACCCCGGCCAGGCGAGGGTTAACAGGCATTAATCACACTGTTTGAGAGACATTTCAAAGCCTCTTCCAAATATTATAAAAAATATCTTTAATCATCTAATAGCGCAAACTCCACTCATGATGGATGGAGGGAAGTCGCCTCTCTCCTCCTGATCCTAATAGATGAGGCTGAAGAGCTGCTGCTCCGGGGAGGAGGGGGAAAGTTGGGGAGGGGGCTGGGGGAAGAGAAGGACATTTCTCAACCTCCCACCAGAGCAGTTATAAATATGAGGTCATACAGCAAGAGATGATAACGCATTAAGGGCTCTTGAGATATTAGTCTGTCAGCCTCGTTAGACACAGCCTATTTGGGGCTGACTGCATAATTAGAGGCTGGGGTACCCATAACTCATTGGTGTTTATACGGTAGGAAGGGGCTGTGCTCACTATCACCCTCAGCTGTCTGAGAAGTCATCTTCAACAGACATTAGACCCTGCTCCCTCCTGCAAAAAAACCCTCTTCTCTCCAGGAACAACTGCTCCCCACATCCCTCCCTTCTTGCAGCTCAGAGGTCACTGCATGCTCAGTGCACATACCCTCACCTCTTCCCTCCCATGAAGGTGGAGAACGGGGTTATGACTTGGCCAAGGCGCTTCAAGGTAGCTTGTGACCAAGTGGAGAAGTCCTGGCTCCCAGCCCTCTGCCCATAGGATGACCTGCTGGGAATAGCCCATGTGCTGCCCTGCAAGGGACTACATCCCCTGAGCCCCCCCGGGCAGCCTCCAAGCAAGTCCGGCCCTCCTGTGTCCTTCTGCCTTTCCAGGGAATAGCTGGAAACACCTTGAGGACCCCTTGCTTGGTTCGGAAGCTGGCCAAAGAGGAGTTGGGCTTTCCATGTCCCCTCTGCTTTCTCTTCCCAGTTCTGCCTAGGTGGTGGTGAGCACTGACACGAAAGGGCAATTCCCAACCAACCCAGTCAAGGCACTGAACAAGTGAAACAGGGAAGGGGAGTGTTTCCCTTCTGAAAATGTGCAGAGTGAGGGCACCACAAGACCTGGCTCTGGCTTGAAAGGAAAGGGAACAGAGAGGGAGCAGTGAGCAGGGGGAGGCAGGTGAAAGGCAAAGCAAGCCCCATGCACCCAGCAGAGCCAGCTTCGTAGCCTGAGCCCTCCTCGTGACTCCTTTTGCCCTACAGCAGGTGGGAAAATGAAGGCACTGGGAAGGGCAGGGACACCAACATGAGAAACAAGAGCCCTCACTGCAGAGACTGCCCTGGCACTGCCAAGGTCCCCAGCATGGCCACCAGTGCCTCATCCTTGGTCCCTGCTTACCTCCTGCAGCCAGGGAGGGGGCAAGGGGTCCGTAGAGGAAGGGGCAACCCCTTGGCTTCCCAGGCTGAGGTAGGATAATGAATCCTGATGGGGGAAGTGACCTTTTCCAAATGCCACATGTCATTGGATTTTATATCACACCAGGACAATGTGCCATGGGTATTAAAATCGTTTTTCCAATAGAAGTGTGTGTGTGTATGTGTGTCAGAGAGATGTGAGAAAAATAAAAAGACATGAAAATTAGGCTGCCTCTAAACATGGCCTTTAGAAAAGACTCGGGCCCTCACAGAGCAGGGCTGAGCGGGAAGATCCGTGCTCTTTGCTCCTGAGATCACAGATGATTCTGTCAAGGGAACAGGATTCGTCCAAACCTCATGTCAGGACTAGAGGAGAAAGGCTTAGGAGTCCTGATCCCCATTTGTAAAGTCCTGCAAAGACTTTCACCTCTGCAGTGTACCCTCTGCCACAAAGGGACATTTCTAGGGCTGGTCTGCACACAGAGGCATGCACAGAGGCACACGGAGCACAGATCACCTTGCACATGTGCTCCTGGACACCCATGGGTGTTAGTCCTGGCTACGCACATGGGGAAAGCAAAGTCTTACACAGCAGGCAAAGCCAAGTTACTTGGTCTCACCCAGGCTTCAAAGCAGCCCATATCCCTGGGGACCAGCCCGGGGATGCTCATGGAGCATCCATGGAGTTATCCATACACACACAGAGGTATGGACACCCTCCATATAGGCCAGGATACATTCCCATGTGAAAACACAGTGTAAAAGGGGAGGTGCTGAAAGCCAAATTCACTTGAACTCCAGCCTGCTCCCTCAATGTGCAGGGCAATTGTCCGGCTGAAATAACAACACTGGGACAGAAAAAAAAACAGGGACAAGCTGTGTTTGTTTATTCAGCTTCTTTCTCCCCATCTCCTCTCGACAATGCCCTGACACCGTGTCCTGCCGCGCCAGGGCTGCAACCCCAACAAGCTAAATTTATCCCAGCTGGAGCCGTGTTTACAAGCCTTGTCCTGTTTACAGCATGGTCCATCCTGCCCAGGACCAGGCAGTGGCCATCCCCAGAGCAGACAGTCTGTGCCTCACCTTCCTTGGCCTCTGCCACCCACAGGCTGCCTATGGGGTCCTTAGAAAGATGCTCAACACCCTGAGCTCCCCATGTGTTTACACACAGGCAGCTTGTGAGCTCCTTCCCATCTAGGAGGCAACAGGGAGATGTAGTCTTGCACAGGCTGCTGCTTGTCCAGTAGTGGCCCAGGTGACCACAGCCTCCATCAGTGCTGGCTACTGGCACACCATCACCCAGAAAAACACTTGCTGCAAGGTCAGCAATGATGGTGCAGCACATTCCATGAGAACCTGGCCAGGGACAAGCATCCTCCAACAAGAAAGCATTAATGGAGCTGCAGGTCTCATGCAACCATGCATGGGTGCTGTGCTCCTCATACCTCATGCCAAAGTGGAGGGCCACAGGTTTTGGCTGTCATGCACCCATCCCTTGTCTCCCTGATGGGCTCACATGGACAGGGAGCACAGAGCTGGTAAGATCTCTGCCCCCTTGTCCTGGTGACAGAACTGGGTGTCACACCAGGGGTCTGAATGGGTTAATCTTTTGAATAGACATTAAAGCCCTAGGTACAAGGTGGAGAGATGCTTGCTGCCAGCACCGATTCCCATCTCTGGTGGGATGCCCTGGCCATGGTCTACCAAGGGGTGACAGGAGTCTCCTGTGGTCCCAGGCTGCTTCACCCACAGGACCTGCCTTCAGCAGGGCTCTGTTGGCAATATCCGGGCTCTTATTTGCTGTTTAATGAGTCCCTGCTAATGAATGTAAATGCATGAAAGCTTTTCATTAACCCTTTGGCTTGCTGTCAGCATTGGCCACTGGCTTGCAGAGGCTGGGAATCACAAGAGTGGTTTCAGGGGTAGCTGCAAACGCTCACTTATAAGCCTGCATGATACCTTGTGCCCTGCCACCCTTTCCCTGCCCATGCCTGGTCTCAGTGGCTGCAGAGGGGACATGAGAGCCCTGTGGATGTGAAACAAAGCGGCTGGTCCTGTGCTCCCTCAGTTTCCCTGATCAGGGGCAGGGAACAGAGATTTACCTTCATCCCGGTGGCAGGGCCATTGCTCAGCAGTGATGGATCCCTCTTTGCACCTGCTCACAGCTGCATGTACTTAGGCTTAATGAGTGAGCAACCTCCTGGCATGCCGATGATGCAGCCTTGCTCCACAGTGTCCTGGTGCAAACCACCTCCTGCTTGAAGAGCTCTGGATTACATCTGTGGTAAGGGACACCTTATGTGCACATGGAGGGAAAAGGAGGATCTTGCAGAGAGATCCTGACCTGGATTCGGTTCCCAGACTGGATGAGGGGCTCAAATCTCAGTGTGTGACACTACCTCTGTGCAAGGAAGGGTCCAAGAGCAGCTGAGTCTGGAGCAAACAGAAGAGAGAACTAGCAAGGCTTTCCTGTTGTTCAAGGTTTGTTGAGACAAGTATATTGTCCAGAGCAATGCCCACTGTGGTGGCACCACGGCAGTGTCCATCTTCCAAATGCCTCCTCATCCCTCACTGCTCACACCTACCTGGCTGCCAGCCTTTGCCCTAGTTCAGGGTTTGTTTGTATCATGGGTGGGGGGTCTGGGGTATGCCTCAGATCACACCACTTTCTGAAGCAGAAGCTCCAGGGAGAGCAGAAGATGGGTTGTATATACCCCAGATAAGCTCCTTGTCCACAGTGCTGGAGATGGCCTGTGCATGGTTGTGAGTGGGGTTTGAGTGCAAAGGCCCAAAGTAGTGCTCCTGAGGAGCTCCCATGCTGGGCATTTCTTGTTCCAAAAAGAATAGCTTACTCAAGCTCACCAGAGCCCTTTCACCCTGAAATACAAACAGAGCTTTTGAGGACTTTCACCAGTCCAAAAATCACCTCCACCCTTCATTCATGTTCATTCCAAGTACAGGCAGGACATTAAGGGAAGGGCCAGTGGAGCAGCTCATCTGCGCACAAACACGTGCGTGTGTGCTCCTCACACGTGTGGCTCCTCATCTCCGGAAGAAGATCTTCTCATCAGGAAGTCACGGCCCTGATTACTTTGTCTTCCACATTTAAGAACATCCCTAACTGCTCCTTGGATAGCTCAATTAGTAAAGTGAATATATTATATAAAGTCTAAAAGATTAAACTATCATAGGCAGCCCATAATTTCATGAAGAAGTCAGGGGAGCATATCCCTCTTATTAACTCTATAACAAATGTGATGAAAATGTTCAAATAGAATGTTAATGCAATGTTACGTGTAATTTTCCCAGGCGATTTTCTGCTGAAATATTTCTTTATTAATAGTAATTGAGGGTATAAATTATGAATGAGGCGATTTTCTCCTTTCACTGGGAAAGACATACTAATGGCAATAATTCTTTATAATAATTTTTTGGGGGGAGAATGGGGAGGGAGCTGGGGTGAGGGGTTTAAAGGAAAAAAAAATCTTTAAAGGGATTGCAAAATATATAGACTAGCAGTGCATGTTTTATGGCAGGGCGCTGTTTTTTACATCCATGTGCTGGGCATCAGGTCTGTACTGTGTGTGCACTGTGAGGTTCAAGGCCTTTGGTGAAGTAGATTTCCTTGCAGCTTCCCTGTTCTGTGCTTGTGTAAAGCCTTGCATCAGGAAAGGGGAGTCTGAGAGCACCGATGCTGTGGGGCTGCAAATTTGGGGCTTCCCATTTCACTAAGGGAAAGAGGGGCAGTGTCCACACTATGAGCAACTGGCGCTTCTGCTTGGTAGGTGAGTATTCAAGGATGAGCAGGTTAGTGGCACAGGCTCTTCCAATTAAATGCAGATTCTGACACCTTTCCATGCCCCCACCACAACCAAAAGCACTTCTTTGTGCTTGCGTTGGGTTTTTCTGGTTTATGTTTTACCAGCAGTGCAGCACCCCCATCCAGGGAAATGCACGGCAGAGAGTGAGGCTTGGTCCTACAGCGCCTGAACCTTACACAGCCTCAAAGCGAAGGGGAGTGCATCTGAGGGCTATGCTGGATCCCAAATGCCACCCATTTGTGGGACACAGCATAGGGGCATGGACACAGCCAGCCTGGGGACACGCACTTTTACACACCACGGACAGGCAGCACCGAGCAGCACAGCTGCTCACGGGGAAACAAAAAGTCCTTTTTGTGATGCCAGAATGAAAGAGGCATTTTACAAGGACTTGGGAGCCTGCTCTCTTTCAGGTTTGTATGTTTTCTTCAACAGACCAAATGACTTCAAAATTTTTCCACTCAATTAAAAATAATGCTGGTTTAAGTGTATTCTCAGCCCCTTCTTCCTGCACACATCTCCCTTCTCATAGAAGGATAAAGGGGAAAGAAAAGATGGTATCCCTTCAATTTTCATTGCACTTCAATCAGCTGAAAAAAACCCTTCTGAATGGTTTAAAACTTTTACACCAAAGAATCCACTTTCCTCTTATTTAAATCTTTTCCCAGGGAGGAAACTTTTTGAACAAGCTCTAGTCTACAATAAGCGTAAGGAGAAAGACTTCCTGACCACGAGTCTTTGCCGTACGAACTAAAGCACATCCTGTTAGCTGCTTAAACAAGCTAAAAAGCATATCTGGTAGTGGCTTGCACTGAGGGTGGGCAGCACATGCTGGTACCCAGCCAGGGGCAGAGGTCTTGAGCATCCATGTGCAAAGGACGCAGATGAGGCCTACAGAGGTGCAGATGTGCTGGGGAGTGGGTGGCTTTGATTTTCCCTGGGGGCAGCTCTTCTATCCCCTGTTTCCACTGGAGGATCCCCTCTACTTAGGCTCTCCCCAAGCATTCTGCTGGCAGAAGAGGCAGATCTTGTCCTTCCTGCAGCTGAGCTGTACTACCCCTTTTCTTTCATTTTCTGGAGGCACTGACCTCTCAGGCCCTGCCCACAGCTTACCCCACACCGGCAGGCTGTGCGAGAGGCTGCAGAAAAGCTGACAAAATCAGTGTGATCCGTCACCGACCCTCCTCAAAATTAGGTTAATAATTTATGATGTTAAATGGGACAGTTAATAGCTGGGCCAGATGATTCCTCAGCTAATCTAGAGCATGGGCTGAGCTGCAACGAGTCCTCTGAGAGTTCATTACACTCCCCAGCCCTCGGCGCTAGTGCTTTTGGCTCTGCCGATACCTACAGGAGGCTGTGGCTGGTGCCGCTGGCAATTCGCCTAAGACTTGCCCCTCATCAATTAAGAGAAATAAGGAAATCGACAGGAAAATTAATTTCCAAAGAGACAATGCCTCTGACACCTGCACTGCCCTTGGAAAGCCGGGGGCTTATCTGGGAAGCCGCCTGCCTGGGCAGGAGGTTGTGTCTGCTCTCGTGCTGAGCCAGGTCAGGCTGCTTTCCTCAGGGCTGGGAAGGGTGCAAGCAGCTGAATAGGAGATGCTTTTGCTCCTGGGTCAGCCCTAAGCAGGCTCCTTACAGGGAGGTGCCCAGCCACAACTGGGAACAGACATACCACCTGCCTGCTGCTTAAACCCCCACCCCCAGCATCCCTCCCCCCAGCACGGGGCTGCTCACTGGCAGCAAGGATTTACAGCCTGACTGTGCACATTCCCAAAGATACCTCACAAGTGAAGGGTCAGGATAAGAAGGTCTTTTTCATCAAAGAGATAGAGCAGGGTCAGCTACCTCAGGGATGAGCCACTGCCAGAGTGCTGCCTGGAGCCAGCCCTCATCCCAGAGTGCAGCCACTTGCCTGTCTGTCCTTCTAACCTCCCCAGTTCGTGTCCCACCTCTCACTGGCACATCAGATCAAGCCTGGTGCTGGACTTGCCTCCCCTCACCAAGGCTGCAGCACCTCTCAGTTTCTGGAGCCCTCCCATTTCCCCAGCCCTTTCTGTTTCCTCCTGGGTCCAAGCAGCATCCCTGGGAGCAGGACTGGCTGATCCTAACTGCACATGGAGACAGCTTCTTTGCTCTTGCATCTCACTGGGGGATGCTACAAAGCCATGTCAGCCTTAGGCAAACCACAGTCACTCTCCTCTCCAGAAGAGCTAGTGATGGGTACCTGAAAGTGTGCTCCTGCTATTTTACAAATGGAGAAACAAAGGCACACCAACTGCATGTGATCACCCCAATATCAGCAACAATATCAGGTGAAGGAAGGAATTTCTCTACCAGCCTAAGGTTCTTGACCCCCTGAGGGGTGTCCATGCCCTGCCCTGAGTGGGAGCTTGAGACAGACCCTATGGGATAAATGTGACTGGCTGGGCTACAAGCACAGGCTGCTGCAGCCAGATGTGCACTGATGACTCGTGCAGATGTTGGCCCTGCAGCACGTCTGGGCAGTAATTCCCCTTCTCCCTTCCACATTCCTGCTCTGCCAAATTCAAACCATGCACAGTGCAGGGGGATTACCTGCAATTACAGTTTTCACACGTCGGGGCTGGTTTCACATGGCTGGAGAAGGGAGGGAGAGTGGCAAGAGGTAAGGGCATCCATATGGTGGGCTTCTGCAGCCATTCCCCTTGCCTGCATTAGAGGCAGCTGGTGCTCTCTCACCTTTCCAGCCCCCTCCCCTCCTCTGAAGCCCCCTTCCAGGTGGGAAGACCAGGAGGGACCCATGAAGGCAGAGGGGAGCCCCAGCTTGGTGCTGGTGGCAGGACCAGTTTTCCTTCCAGCTCATGCCCAAGTGCATAAGGGAGAAATGACAATTAGGGGGACAACAAATGAGGCTGCTGGCCCCTGGGGGGACACACGTGCAGTAACTTGAGGCTCAGGCGGAAATAGCTCCAGCTGACCCACTTAGAAAATCATCATTACTGTAGAATTTATGGCTGACATGAGCTTGTCTGATAGATATGACTATTTAAAGGCAGCCAAAGCCTCCATTTATAACAATGTGAGGGAAGGGGGGTGAAGGGAGGTTGGTCAGGTTTGAAGATCAAAGGGGCACCTGGGAAAGGAAAGAGGAGCATGACTACTCTGGCAGCAGGAATGAAGGGATGGTGTAGTGGGGCTGTTCCCCACGGCAGGGGAGCAGCGCTGTGCCATGGGTCTGCTGTCCTGGACTGCTGAGACCACAGCATCCTCTGTGGCCCTAATAGCTGCTCCTGCCTTAGGGGCTGGTAAAGTGCCTCAAAGTGCCACCTGGCATACAGGTGAGCCCTTCTGTATTCAGCACCTTCCAGGCAGCAGTGGGCATGGCACTATTACCCGCTTAGGATGTGCTGCAGTATTTGCCAGGAGTGTGCTTTCAATTAGACATGAAGGAGAGGGCAATTGGTGAGGCTGGGAAGAAAAATAAAACAGTGGCAGGTTTAGAGAACAACAAGCAAACACCTGCAATATTTGAAGTTTCTTTTTTCCCTAACTCGAAGGACAGAAAATGACTCCTAGGAATGATGAGCCACTGCTGAATCCAACCCCTTAGCCATCCTCCTTGCCTGCCCACCCCTCAGGCCTTTACAAAGAAGACAGTGCAATCACTCAGTGGCTTGTTGGAGGAGCACCTCACCCTAACAGCAACGCCAGGAAGAAGATCCACTTGCCCATTCCTTGGGCCAGGCTGTCTCTCGCTGGCCAGCCTTTTTCTCTGATCAAACAGAAATACTGTAAGTGTGCTGGTGCTAGAGGCTGGGCCCTGGGTACAATCAGCCTGGCTGGAGAAACACTGCATGTCCCAACATGTCCCTGTGCCTAAGTTCCCTATGGATGCATGAGGGAATACTTCACCCAGTGGCAAGCATGCTGGAAATGAGCATGGAGACATGGATGGGCTCTCCACCAACGCGCTCCCTTGGTGGATGGATGGATGCAGAGCAGCAGGCTGCAGGGCAGCACTTGATGCCATCCAAAGCAGGGAGCGGTGCCCAGAGGGCACCCTGCCCAGGGCCAGCTTGGAGCCAGTCATCGGTGTCCTTGTCCCAGGCTCTCCTCCCCAGTCCGGCTGCTCCCTGTCCTTTGGGGATGGTGGCGGCTCCTCACCTGATTGAATTTCCAGGCCATCACTCGCTTTCCCTGCAGCTGCGAGGCACGATCGCCCTCCCGGCAACCCCACGCTCACCCCGCGGAAGGAGGGGCTAATTCAGTTAGCCCAGTGGCATTAGCTGCCGTGAAGAATAACCCGCCAACAAGGGCCTGCGAGCCTGACACAATATTAAAGACCCCACTGCCCTCACTTGGGGCAGATTAAGCTGGGCTCATTGCTTTAATGCTGCACTCCTCGGCCGGGCTCCCTCCAAGGCTCTGCACCTTAACTGTATTACCCCAGCACCGATGTGCTTGACCTGCTGATATTGCTCCCACTGATAATTCACCTCCCAAGAAACTTTGCCTTTTTGACCTCCTGCCGGAGCAGGCTCTAACCCCATGGAGCAGGGCTACTACTGCATCCCACCACTCATGGGGGCTGCCAGCCACTGCCCTCTGCTCCTCTCTCGCCTTCTCCAGCATCCCATCCTTCCAGGGGCCTTCTTCAGCCAAGCTCAGACAACTTGCCTCTGCAAACAGGCTACTTGGGTGATCCCAGCATCCCAATCATTATCAACGACTGCACTGATATGCAGGTGAACACATGGGATGGGATGGGAGCATGTGTGTGTGTGGAGAGGATGGAGAATGCCATTTAAAGCACCAAGGATGTGCAGGAAATCCCAGCTCACTAGCCTCATCTGGGGTACCAAGGCGTTCTCAGTGGCAGCATGAAGTGATGCACAGAGGGAGCACTGGGTCCATCCTGCTCCCAGGGATACAGATGTCTCATCTGACCCAGGGAAGCCATCAAGAAAAACACCCAAATACGAGAGCCTGGGCTCCAAGGGAGACTAGACAGAGCGGCACGGGAGCAAGAAGCAAGGGTCATCCCTCACTGCTGCCAAGCACAGGCAGTGCCAACTTCATCTTATCCTGGCAGCAGCCACTACCTTCTCTCAAGCTGTCAGCAGCTGTTCTGCGCTCTGCCCCTGCTTCATCCCATGGCCTGGGAGCCATACAGGGAGCAGTCCTTGAGCCGCGGTCTGCTAGGGCTGCTGACTCACACAGTCTTTGCTTAGGAAACGACACCAGCAGCATCTTTCCCACTTGGTCAAAACCAGAAGGCTGGGGTATCCTGAAAAACTCCAAAATGCAACATTCAAACATGGAAAAGTCACTTTTTCTGAGCAAAAAGTGACAGTCCCAGTTAGCCAACCTATTCACTTCAGCCCTCCTCACCAGAATATCAAAGTAACCTACACTGAGCTTTTCCTCTTTTATTGTTGGCCAAACTGAAAGGAGTTTGAGCATCCCTGCTGCCCACTCTGTCAGGTTGCTGGATGCTGACAGTTCTGCCTCATCTCCTTGTAAAGGAGCAGGTTTGCAACAGTGAATTGTAACTCCAGCTCTAGACCTAGAACAAGGCACCAGCTTCTTACGTCTGCCCCCTTGCCTTTGCATGGGTGATAATTATACTTGCACTACATAGTTAGCTCTTGGGTAGTGTATATAATGTTGGAAAACTAGTTATATATCTTTACATAACTGATGTATATTAGTTATAATGTGTATTAGTTATGTAAAAGTAGCTCTCCCTGCAAAGCTTCTGCTGCCAGTGAAGAGGCTGCACATTGCTCTTCTAGGGACCAGGCACTGCTCACACCAAACAAGCCTCATTTTGGACACATTTTGCTTCCTTATTTTCTGATTTCACTGTTCAAAGGTGTGTTTCCTGTTTTTGAAGAAGCAAAACTAGAAAAAGGAACGAACTTAAACTTCCACCCAAAACTCAGACCACAAGTCTTGGTGTTTGTCTTAATATTAAAAACTTGGTGAAGCTGTGTTTGATGCGGGTGCAGGAAGCAGAGAGCCCACACGAAAGGGGTGTCACAGAGCAGTTGTGAAGCCTTGTGGTTTGGCAGCTGTCAGGACAGAAGGGCTCTATTTTGGGCTCTGCCACCAATTCAAAGTGTTCTGTGACCCTGGGGAAGGCACAGCACCTCTCTTTATCACTGAGCCCCTGCACCACCCTCTGGGTACATGGGAACACCAGCCAGTGTGGGAATTTGCTGCTGCCTCTTACCTGGGCCAGAAGGAGCTCCCACATCCACGCCATGAACCACCACCCAGCAAAATCCTGTGCAGTCTTCCATACTGAATTTGCTGGCTGGATCAGCGCTCCAGAAACTGCGCTTGTCTCAGCTGGTCAGCCCAGAGCATGGCTGAACCTGGAACCTGCTCTAGCCTGATGCAACTGCCAAGATGGGCAAAGCCAGAGGCAGAAAGATTTCAAATATCACTGCCCACAGGAAGCCTACAGAGAGGAGCAGAGGTGGACATGTAACTACTCAGGAAATACAAAGACTTATTCCTTCTTCTGTAATCCTGGACAGGATTGCTTCACTTGCTCGTACATACACTGCCCACCAGGGACTCAGTCCTGTTCCCACTTATGCAGGGTGTGATGCGGCTGAGGGCAGAGGAGATCTGCATCACTGGAAGCAGGAGCAGACCCTGCCCTTGATGTGCAGCCAAGCAAGGGCTGGAAAAAAGGAAGGGTGGATAGCTTTTACAAGCCTTGCTTAAAAAAGGTAGACAGTGTCAGCGTAAAGTCAGGCCCCAAATTTAGGCTTGGGCAAAGCAGCAGGAACCATTCCCCATTTTGCTGTTAGCATGCATGGGAAGTGAATGGAAAATGGCTGATGTGAATACTTTTTCCTAACAGAGTTTATTTGTCAAAGTGCAATGCCTTAGCACTGGGGCTGCTGCTCAGTGGGACCTGAGCTAACTCCACATCACTGTGCCCATTCCCAACTCCAGCACTATCCCTGTGTGTGCCCATGGCATTCTCTCTGCTCTTTCACCCTCTGGTCCAGAAAGAACTGGCCAAGCCAGTAACTTCAGCACAAAGAGGAGCCACCCATCCCATTGTGGGGACAGGGAGCACCTACAGCACCACCAGACATGGTGACATGGGACACCGGGCCTTCTGCTTCTCATCCTTCTGATGTGACCCCTCCCGTTAGGGGAAGATTTAAGGTGCTCTTATATCTCCCTGCTGTAAATGGCCTCATAAAAGTGACAGAAAGACGTTCATATGGATGCTTGTTAAAATTTTATTACTAATCACCACCAAAGTTAGCTGTTATATTTAACCCAGGCTGGGGGAAAGAGGGGAGGGGGGGCACTGCCTGGGCAGGATAGAGAAATCAAGATTGGAAAGTGAAGACAGGGTGACGAGTGGCCCTGACACAGCCCATGGATACAGGCAGGGGCCTGCTGCAGCAGTTGTAAATGAAACCCCCAGAGCCTTCATCCTCCACTGGTCAGCAGCAGCCACAACCCCTTGACAAGCCTAGCCCAACAGCAGGGCTAGCTTGTGGTGGAGCATGAGGCTACAGATCAGAGAGACCTCAGCTGAACTCCTACCTCCGTCACAGCCTCCCGAAGCAGCCCTAGGCTCTTCCCTGTGTAAAAGCTGCTCCTGTGCAAAGTGGATGAGAATGGGGATTTAACAAGACAGCCAGCTCTCCAGGCTGGGAATCCTCCCACCATGTGTGAGCACCTGGCAGTCCTGGGGTGAGGGAGGCCCCTCCACTGGGGCTGCAAGGACACACACTGAAGCATCCTTTCCTGCTTAAGTCAGATCTTGTCTTTGCAGGAAGAGGAGTGAAGAAAGTCCAAGGATGCTGACTGTTGGCAAAGCAGAGAGTTCAGCAGTTGCAAAGGTGTCACAGGGCACTTTCAGACTTGTCCTTTCTGAAGCATCACTGGGAAGGGACCAGTGAGGAGCTCTGCTCTCTCCAGGGTGATAGATAAGGAATAAGGTAGGGTGGTGAAAAATAGAGATCATGTGCATGGCATGGGCTCAGCTAGCTATCCCTGCTAGACCCACAGGTTGTTATCACCTCCCCAGAACAGAAGCTCAAGAAAAGGATGGTCCAGATGGCCATGAAGGCAGGCCCAGAATACCAAGAAGATGGTCATCTGTCCTGTTGTGTTAGTGGCATACACATGGTTATGCCCCACTACGTGTGGCTGTGGGCTGGGGCAGCTGGAGTAGAGACCACCCTCCTGTGTCAGCATGATACAGCAAGCAAAAGGGAACCTGCTCTGAACAGATGCTTACAAAGTCTCCTTCTGCAGGGGGATAATGAAAAAGGCACCATGAATTTTCTGCTGTCTGTCCAGTGCTGGGAACAGTAGGAAAATATTTGATAGATGCAGCAAAGAAGGGAACAGAGGGAGAAAAGTCTCATAGTGAAAATAAACAGCTTTGAGTGTCAACTAAATTTAGTAATGGCATCCGAGTGACTATAGGTTTCCAGGGCATGAAAGACAAACTACTGCTTGAAAGACCTCAGCTGCCACTACACCTGCTGGATTGTACTGCAGAGAGAAACAGGACAGGGAGACATGCTCCTCTCTGAGGATGCTCCGGTACTCTCCATCAGCATCTCCTGCCAGCTTTATGGCACCCCGAGGTGGTTTTGGCAGGTCTCAACATCCCCACAAGCCCTCATACTCACAACATGCCCCAGACCAGTGCCTCTCTGGTTCCCCATCACATCACTGCTTCCTACGTATCTTGTTCCTGGCACTCTACGGGAGCTGCTGTCTGTCAATCCTCACATCCATCTTCAGGGCCTCTATAAATCTCATAGAGGCCTCTTTGCTCCCTATATATCTATCTAATTAATGTTAGTATAAGTAAAGCACAGCCTTTTCCCCTTAATAAGCAGAGTGCTGACTTTATTACAGGTCTCTTTTTTTTTCTCCCTCTTCTTGCTTCAGTGCTTTAAATCATGCTCAGGAAAGCGCTTACGAAGGGAAAGGCTGAGCATCACATCTCACCAAGCCTTCGCCCCAGCATGGCTGGGGAGGGCCGTGGGGACCAGAGGGGCAGAGGGCAGCAGGAGGAAATTGGACAGGATGTGTTCAGAGCGATGCGAAGAGCGCTGCGCTGCCAGGTTAGCTGGGGTCAGGGGAGAAGTCAAAGGCCTTCGATGTGTTGTCTGGCTGAAGGCAGAGTCCAAGCAAAACAAGGTGTTAAATGTCTGCTAATTAGAAGTGTCAAAACAGGACTGGAAAGGCAGACATAGCTGGGGAGGGCCTGGAAAAGGGGATAAGTAGGGCTTGGTGGAGAGAGACCTGGAATCCTGCTGCTCCGGACACTGCAGGTGAGAGCAGGAAAGCCCCTGCAGTGCATTTGAGCTTCCCTGACATGTTTTTGTCTAGAGATCCCGAATGTGAATTGTAAAGGAAACAGGCTCAGAGGACATGATCTGTCCTGTGCTCCTGCAAATCCTTAGGATTATAAGAAGCAGAGAAGAAAATTTCATCAATGTACTATTTCTCTCTTTGATGTCAGTTCTCCGCCACTCAGTTTTGCTCTCTGTCCCACAGAAAGTGTTTTTAATCCCTTCCTGAGTCTCACACACTACCATCAGGCTGCCTTGAACTGGGTGCACCCAGCCCTGTCTGCCTGTGAGTACCCCGGGATACTGCATGTGGCAAGGCAGAAGAAAAGCCTATACAGCTCATAGTCCCCTGAGGCTGCACAACAAATTACTGGTGGAGAAGCAATAGAGGAAGACCTGGCCTGCAGGCTGGGCTTGTTTCAGCACTGCACAACTCTCCAGCCCTTTGCCACTTCCTTTTCTTTGTGCATCATACGGTTGCAGGGTCCAACACACTCAAGAGTGTGCCACAAGCACCCCACTGGAAAGAGCAGTGGAGACACAGCTGAAGGGGACACGGCATACACCGCTCACTCTCCCCATGCCCAGCCACATCTCAGGCACATGAGAGCATGTGCCATCAGATCCCTCACAGCCAAAGAAACACACCTGGCCTCCAGAAAGCTGGGCATTGGGAAGTGGTGCCTTACTTCTTCCTACTGCTACACCAAGCCACAATCTGGTCACCCCTCAATCCAGCACCAGAGTAAGAGGGCTGCCCTGAAAGGGTTAATGCTCCCCCTGCCCTGGGTGCTAGGGTGAAAGGGTTACCCGTGTTGTGCTCGGATTCTTTGGCTGTAATGTGATTTCTTGGCTCTTGCGTATATATTTATGCAGTTTTGTCCACACTCCCGTGACTCCCCGCACGCGGTGGCTATTGATCAGGTTAATGGAAGGGATCCGATTGCACATGCTCTGACGTGCTCCCACTTGGCCCTGCCAACTCTGGCCTAGCCAATCAATGCTGTGGTGCCCCGGAAAATTTCCCATAATCTGATTTGAAGATGTGTTATCACTTAATAAAATCCACACTTGCCCTTCCTCTTCCCCCTCTACTGAAATGCATTTGCACTCTGGCTCCCAGGACAGCTCCTGCCATGCCCCTGCATCCTGCCCGCCTCTGGGAGAAGGACCATGGAGCAGCTAGGGGCTAAAAATGCCCTAAGTGGATAAGGAAGGGATGGAGAAGATGTCCGTCCTTTTCTGGTAACCAGTGCTGCCCAGCAGTGCCAGGGGACACGCATGGTGACAAGGGCCGGTGTGTGAGGAATATCTGCTCCCTGCTCTTGTTCAGAATGCAGTGGCGGTGAAAAACTGAGATGAAAAATGTTTCTCTTGAAAATACGGTGAAAAATGCCATCAGTTTTCTGCAGCCTGTCAACACACATTCCCGTGGTCTTTGGAAAACAATTCACAACAGCATATAAAAACACCAAGGGTATTTGTTGTGTGAATGGATATCTGTTTTCTCATCAGCTCATGCAGCAGTGACAAGAGGGAAGTCCTAGGTAGTTGGGGCAAAATGCCAGCAGGGTTTAAATGAGATACTCCCTGTCACTGTGTCTTCTCCAGGGAGGTTTGTTTCTCCAAGAAGAGCAAAATCAGAGGTTCCTGTACTCTAACCAGACTAATCCTTTCTCTCTTCCTGGCGCAGCAGAGTATTTTGGTGCTCCACACATCTCTGCTACCTCAACTGCACACCTCTGTTTCATGGGAGGGGACACAAAGATACAGAGGGCTCAAGGCTCCTGAGCTGTCAGGCTGGTAACGAATGGGAATAAGTCCATCTCTCCCCATCCCCATCAAATACAGGGAAGATGATGGCACAGGACGCATACCCCAGAGGTGGCAGCTTTTAAAGCCCCAGCCCTAAAAGATGGGGGTTTCTACCCACAGTAGAGCAAGAATCTGTGCACATAGGAAGCCATAGCTGCCTGAGGACCCAAGGACAGGCATGTGCCAGCATCAAGCTCAACCTGAGCCCTGCAAATCAATGGCATGTGGGGCTGCTCCCTGGAGCCCGAAACTCAACACTGAGGTTCAATAATTCAGGGGGAGAGCTATCAATGGTTTCTCAGCTCTTCAGAGGGGAAAGCAAATTGAAAGGCTTGTCAGGAGTCAAAACAGAGCAGGGCAAAGCTGGGCTGAATGTCACAGGGATTAAACAGGCAGAAAACCATGGGGATGGGGCAGGATAAATGCGATGGCCGCTGCTTTTTATGGCTCATTCTGGCAAATATAAGAGGAGTGGGACTGTGGTAGAGCAGGGCACTTTCATAGCAACATGGATGTGAACAACAGCTCTAACAGACAGAGGATTTCAGCAGCTCTGGCTGCTTAGGCTAAGAAGGAGTCTGCTGGCATGAGGCTTCCACAAGCTCAGGCACTGGGTCCCAGAGCACCTACGTGGTGTGACTCTCCTGCCACTATGCTATTGCAGCCAGGGGCCAAGATAGAGGGGACCTTATGCCAGAGCTGCGTGTCCTATATGGTGAGCCACAAGGGGAGAAGGATGGGACCAGTCCTGCAGTGGAAGAGTACAAAATAACTCTTCCAATCACAGGTGGGACACTGCACCAACAGTAGATGATAAATAATAGTGATATTTCAATAGACACAGGTATGATAATGAATAGCTATCCTTCTTTTGCAAAGATCACTTGTAGAATTAAATATTTATAAATGATATTTAGGCTCCCAGTCCTGTAAAATGCCTTTTTTACACAGATAATATATGTTGACTTGTTGGAGAATCAAACCAGTTTGATATGATTAAATACAGAGCCAAGTGACATGATTCATGCCCTTTCTTCACCACTTGCCAACCTGCAGCACATGCAAGACTCTCTCAGAACATTTCTATAGACATTCACTTAAAATAAGTAAATCCACAACCATCCCAGCTGCAAAATACACTGAAATCCTCCCAACACCCCAAACGCCTCTTTCAACTTTGTAGTGTCTGGCTTGTAAGACATAGCATTTTGCACCACACCAGAGAGCTTGTTTTATGAGCAGCGTTTAATTTGTGCTTTACATGCGACTTATATCCAGCTCTGGTACCTGACCCTGCAGGTGCTCATGTGGGGATGAGGGGCCAAACTGGCAAAGACGAAGGTGATCAGGGATACGAATCTAACTCCTCTCTCTTTCTCCCTTCCCACAGCACTCTGGTACCATGGTCAAACATGTTGTGCTTGAATGACCAGTGGGTTTAAGAGGGATGTGACCAGGGGTGTGTCACCAGACCCTGCGCTGGTTTCACATCTTGAAAGTATTCTCCATGGCACCAGGAGCTAAAGAACAAATGCAGAAAGAGGCAGAAGAAAGAGGAAGAGACTGCCAAGCTGGTGAGCTGTGCCCAGGGACACCTGTCCCAAAAAGCTCACCCAGACCTCAGCTTGATCACAGCATGGAGCCTTCATTCTGCAGTCCCACATTATGAGGAAGAGAAAACTGTACATCTTACAGAGAAGAGGTGAGATAGCCAGCTCAAGGTTTCAGAAGATAACGGAGGAGCTGGAAGGGGCACTGGAAGGCTGGCTGCAGCACTGGAGAAGGGCTCCTGAAACCGTATGGGGCAGTGCTGGCTTAGGAGAGCTGAGGCAGACTCCAGGGGAAACGGGAGAGCACCCCAAGCCAGCTCACAAGAAGGATAAAGATGAACTTTGCCCCACAACATCTAGAGAGGCCAGCGGGGCTGTCAAGTCAACCTTGAGGATGCCTGCAAACCATCATGAGCTCAGGCACATGGAGGAGTCCTGAGCAGTTGTCATCACCACCACATCCTACAACGGATCCAGCTTCATCTTTCAACTAGCCAGACATTTTCATTTTCTTTATTCCCTCCTGGGAGGCTGTTCAGAGAGTCTCTGCTTGCAGAGGTTGGAAACTCCTTCTCAGCCTCACCTTAGATATAACCAGCATCCATTTACACCACACAGCTCTTGCACCAGCGCTCGCCCCTGCCCTGACAGCAGTAGGGCTGGTGCAATCCTGGGAGCCGTCTCCACACCAAGAAGCAGGGCTGGTTTCTAGCCCTCAGAGCACACAGTCAGACTTGTTAAAGCAGCACAGGCAGCACTATTGGAAGGAGAAGTTTCCATTAATTTGCAGGTGCTGGGGGGAAGGGGGAGAAGGAGAGTCCAGGTGCTTTCTGGACGCTGCCCCCAGCAATCTCCCCCCCAGGTCCATTCCCATTGTTTCACAGCCGTCCCATGCGGCCCTGCCAAAGGGGATAACAGGCTCAGGAACAGGCTGAATGACAGCAGACACCTTATAAAATGCCTCGCAGAGCGGGCCTGGCGCCTTGCTGCAAGCAGCGCACATGCCCGCAGCCCAACCGGGCTTCGCAGGTAGCGAAGGGGGAGGCTCACATCAAAGGCTCTGGTTTTGCAAGGCTCAGGATGCGGGAGGGCGTGAATTATAGACTTTGATGTCTGAGCAGCGGCAGAGGAATCGGCGTGAAGATCGTTTATAAATTGCTATTTATGGTCTCCACTAAGTGCCAGGCAGACCCTTAAAGCAAGGGATCAGGTTTAACTGAGGGCCACTGCAGTGCGCGGCTGCTGGAGGCCAGGCCAGGGCTCGGTCTGGGCTTCACATGGGCAGGATGGTTTTTAGATGCTCTTCATTCCAGACAGACAAGTTCAATGTGAGACATTCCCAGTGAATTTCCCCAAGGCACTGGTCAGGACCCAGCCTTAGGGAGCGCCAGCATGGGAAGCTGGCGGTGTTTGCGGGGCAGGAGAGCAGTGGATCCCAAGGAGGCAGCCCTGTGCCACAGGACAGTGGGTTTTGGAGCTTACATGGGGCTGATCCTGGTTCCTGCTAAGAGGAAAAGAGGCAAAAGGGGAAATTAGCATCCTACCTCTGCTCCTAAGGGGTCTTCTGGCTTTGCCTTGCTGCCAATTCTACTGCCTGATGCAGTCTGTGATAAAAAACAAGCCTGGGTAGAGCTGATTTTCTTCCATTGGCTGAGTCCATGCCACCAGGCTCCGGCTGCCATTTTCCCCTTGGAAAAGGTGGGGGATGCTCTGCAGCAGTGGAAGGGGTAGAACTCAGCCATCCTGCCGCTTGGGCGCAAGGTCACCTCTGTCCATGTTTAGCAGCCGGGTTCTACCACACACTGACAAGAGTACACGTCTTTCTGAGGCAAGGACAAATGCATGCTGCTGCTTGCAGCACATCTGGGTGAGGTGAGGCTAAGACATACCGCAAAGTTGGAGGTTAAAACCTCTGAATCCTGTGAATGTAAACTGCTCAGATTCAGATCAGATTCGCATTCACTCAGATTCAGATCAGGAATTTTCCTGCCTCCCCCAGACTGAGACCTGACTCAAGAAACACCTGCTTTTGGGTTCTTTATCTGACCTGAGAACAGGCAGCCTGGTGGGGTTTCTAAGCATGTGGTTTGGCTCCAGCCCCTTTGGCCAGAGGTCAATGGCCAGTGGAACCCCAGAGGAACTGCAGCATGGAGCATGCTTTGTCTGGGCTTGGCACACTCCTGGTGAACCCCACAAGATCCAGTACCACACACTGTTTCCAAAGGCATCAGTGAGCCCACCAAGGGCTCACTTCTTCATTCCCTCTCTTCATCCCTTCTGGAAATACACACTGCCTCACACAATGAAGGAGGGTTACACGAATACAAAGAAATGTATCTGGGAATGCCATGTGCCTCTCCTACACCTGAGCATTCCTTGTCTAGAGTGCGCTGTCCTCTCTACCCTGACACTATCTCTTTGCCTCCAGTAGCGTTTGCAGTTTCCCTCATTGTAGTATCAACTACAAATTCCTCCACACGGCCTTCACGTCTTCTTCAGCGTCACCAACACAGACACTGCCTTAGGCCAGACATAACACCAGCCATTGCCTTTTTCCCTGAAGGGGTGCCATCCAAACTGTAATCTGTGAGCTGATTTGATTTACAATCCATTGACAGTTCTGAAGCCACCAGCTGCATGGCTCCAGGATGCACAAGGATCCTGGCCCACGCACTCATTACTGCTCAAGCAGCACAAAAAGCTGTCACTAACAGAACTGCATCTTGACCATATCTTCAACTAAAAGTTCACATCCAGCAGCTGCACCAAACTTTTCGAATGCAGCTGCCATGCTTTGGAACTTGAGAAGGATCATGCTGGGTTTTGCAATGAATTACAAAGCCCAAATCCAATTCTAGCCCCCCAAATCAGTGGACATGTTCACACTAGTTAATCAGGAGCAGACAGACAGACTTCCCCATTGTCCTCTCCTTGCCTTACAGCCCCCAGCAGTAGCGGCACTCAGCAGGCCTGGTTCTGCCCTTGCACATGCACATGTAAACTGTAGGTAAGCACATATTTCTCCTTGCTGCAGCCACCCTCCAGAACTTAAGAAGAACAGGGAACCCTCCATCCCAGACCAAGTTGATCCCTTCTCAGACACAGCCAGTTTTATGTCCAGAAATATTTATATACTTTGCACAACCATTGTTTGCAGAATCTCTCTTGGTGGCTTCCACACTTCATGGAAGCCCCTTTTTGAAGTTGGACCAGATGGGAGCCTGGACCAAGGATAAATAAACCAATCAAATCTGAGAAAACAAGCCCCCATCCCTCCTGCCTCCTCCTTGGACCAGTGTGAAGATCCAGCCTGGGAGAGGGGGGCAGGCTGTTCTCTGATGCTCGGACTGCTCCCTCCGTCCACCCTTGAAGTCCCTTTCTCCGGGCAGAGTTTGGTATGTGCTGTTTGCAGGGGGCTTGTTTTTCTAACATGGTGAACACATGCTCTCTCCCGAGAATCATTTATTTTACATCAGAGATCCTGGGGCTCCTGACCCAGCGTTTTGCAAGATGGTTTTGTACTTTCCCCCATGAGGAAGGAAGACACATTCCTCCAGCTACCACTGCAAGAACGGCAGGTCCCGGATGTGTCCTTCACAGACCAGACTCTCCCTCGTTTCCCTCTCAAGACAGAGGTTAAAAATGACACACTGAGGTCAGAGAATGCTCCAAGGGGCTCCATGAAGTTCTCCCAGGAAGAAAATCCTGTTTCTTTTCCTGGTAACAGTCCTCTGTTTGTGGACCACCAGCAGATCAGATGAGCAAGGAAGGACGGACACTGGTTACACAGTGACTGAAGAGGCATCTTACTAAACCATCCACTATTTTGACGGTACCTCAACATTGCAAGCCTCAAAGGAAGGCACAAAAAAGCCCCACCGTCATCTGCCTGTCATCAAGGTCTCCTCAGAGCCACTGAAAACCAGCATTGTAGTTATAGCAGCCCAAAGTCAGACTCACCTCCAGTCCCATCAGCAGATCTGGCTGCTGCTGTAACATGCAACGACTTGCTCTGCCCTTAGCACTGGCCCATCGTCATTGCATGCGGCTGGAGCTGCTGCCTTGCAGGACCAAAAGCACCTTCTAGCCCCAGGGCGTAGGACAGCCAGTCCTCCTCTTCCCTGGGCCTGCTACACATGGAGTCCAGCACCCACCTTCCTCCTGCGGCAGGGGAAAGGATGGCGATGGAGAGCAATGCATCTTTGCGTAACCTGAGCCGTTAACACGCAGCTCCTCTGATGTGGGCAGCTTGTGCTTTACAGCATTAGAGGAGCAACATTTCATGGAAAATTCAATAAATACCCCTGTACAGCCAGACATCTGTAAACAAAGGCTTCCAAATTCAATCAGGCTGTGGGCTCAGAGCAGCATTTATAGGCTACAGCATGGAATATTATATAGGAAAGCTAAAAGTAGGGGGAGGGGGCAGATTCCTGGAAAATGAAAGATCTTACAGCTCTCTGTTACCCCAGTAAAGAATAACTATGTCTGTGCCGTGCCGCTGTGCCCCTTCTTGAGTGGCTGGGGCAGCCTTGCCATTCCTAGTCTTCCAGCCCCTACATCAATCTGTACTGAGCTCTCTCCTAGCACAGTAAAAAACCCAGCAAGACAAGCAGGGCAATGCTGATGTGTCCAACAACTGACAGCCACACTGTGTGCTGGAGCACATCCCCAGTGCCAGCCATACCGGGAGGTCTGAGGGAGGTCTGAGGGTGGGCCTGAAACACCAAGCCCGCACCCAGTGGTAAATGCTTCCAGAGCCTGGAGGTATTTACAGCCAATGCTCACTTGACAGTGGAGCTTGGGAGTGGAGAACAATGTTTTGCTTGTCCCTTGGGGCTTTCCTGGGTCATACCATCTCAGTGGGTGACGGAGCCTCATCTAGCTTGTCTCTTGTCCGGTTCTACTTGTATCAAACCAACTAAACTGGGCAAAGTGAAATGGGAATGTCCAGGCACGGATCTGCTGGTCCCCATGGTCACTTACTGTACTGAGCATCAGCAGTGCCATGGCCCATAGCTGTCTGTACCAGACGGCTGCTGACACTGGCACAGCAGATCTGCTCCCAGAGCTGACCCATACAGGACTTGTGACACACAGCTGAGCACTGCTGGGCAGGTTTGTCTAGACTTGTGCACTATACACACGTGCTAGTACAGCACTCCTGTAGAAACTCCTCTTCCCTCTTTAGCCAAGGTTTTGTTCATACAACCAGCCAACCCCCTGCAGAGAGGTACAGATTCTCTCCCTGCAGCACGGTAACTCTAAAGGTCTCATGAAAACTATGTTGGACAGCATAGGACAAGGATGTTTGCTAATCTCTGCCACGCTGATGAGGTTTTTTCAAGCCTAAAGCCAAAGACTTGCTCTGGCAGGAGATCAAAGCACTGTCCTCCCCACAGAGACCTGACTGCCCATCCATCATCTGAAGGCAGACACCTGCAGTTCTGGTCCAGGCTACATGTACCTATCATTTCAAACAAACCCCAAATGCTTCATTAGCATCCAGTGCCCACCACACCTTGCAGGCTCTGGGCTCAGGTTCCATGGCTGCTCCAAGCTGCACCTGCACTGTCAGGGATCTCGATTTCTCCTAGCTGGACTTTGCAGATCCATGTAAAGGACAAGCCATTAGCTCAGAGAAAGCTTCTCAGGTCCTGCTCGCTCCTGCAGCCTTTTGGCCCCACCACAGGTGGTTGCAAGGGCAGGATGACTGCAATTACCTCTGGAAGAGGGTTATCAAGGAACAGATTTGTGTGGCTGGGGCTGCATCTAGATGACCACCTCGAACCTTCTGTTAGCACCCACAGAGGTTATAAGCCCATATTTAGGGCAGGCCAAATCAGGTATTTGTCTCCTTCTTCCCCTCGAGTGCACTTTTCCTTACAGCTCAATCAGGCTTTCCGAACACATCGCCATACGCAGCGGCCAGTATATATAATAAATACAGCCTAGCTCTGAGGGCAACAGCGGTAAACTATTGCCCAGGGGACAGGAAGGTTAGTGGGATTGTGATCTAAAACCTGAGGCTGGCAGCTCTGTGCTCCCCTGGGAGAGATTTCCACAGCTACTGAGAGGAAAACAATCACCGTTTTGGTTATTACACTTCATTTATTGGTTTGTTCAAAGATCAAAGCCAGGCAGGCCCTAAATTCAGGGATGCTGGGAGCAGGGGTCTCCGGTCACTCGCTCTGTGGTGCGTTCCATGGGCCTGCCTTGCACCCCAGGGTGCTGCCCCAGATAGTGCCCTTCCCTACTCCATCCCAGCTCCTCTGTAAGATCTCCACCACAACCAAGTGAAGCACAGGAGGGGAGCTGACCCTTAGGAACATGCTCTGCATTAGGAGGGATGTGCATACAAGACCTCTCACTGGTGTCTACACAGTCTGATGTCAGTACAAGAAGAAGCAGCACATGTGCTCCAAGAGGACCATCCAGCATATACACTGTTGGGAGTGTATCACTTCCCAGGAAGCATCTTTCCTGTTATTTGAGAAAATATGAGAAATTGTAGGCTGGAACAGACTCATCCACACCTGCACCTTGGAGGACAGGGAGCAGGATGTGAAACTCTCAGCTCCTCAAACAAGCATGGGAGCTCAGGGAACTGCTGTAGGACACACATTGCCAAGCTCACCCACCTGGGTCAGAGAAGAGCACTGGGTCACGGCTGGGATTCAGGAAACGTGGGGTGCTTCTCGCACTGCTCCTGAGCCAGCTGCCCACAAAATGTTCCTATAAAGTCCTATTAATTAGTTGACACTTGGGCTGTGCAAACAGGCTGCCCTCTCCCTGTGCCCCCCCAGGAGGCAGTGCTGGAGCAGGCCAGCGTGGGGGCCAAGTCTTGGGCACATTCTTCCAGTTAATATTTCAGCCTGCAGTTGCCAAGGGATCAGGGCTGGCGTTTCCCCCCTTCCTCCCCCTTCCACTTCCCAAAGCGCCAATGGTGAGCAGATAGCTAGGTTATTGCCTCCCCCTCCCTTTGAAAGCAGATGTATGGGAGCCAGAGGAGGAGATTGATGGGGTTTATAGAGTCTCCCTCCTGACCACCCACCATGGCTTCAGCTCCCTTGGGCCTGTCCACACAGCAGTCATGGTGATGGCTCCACTGGTGTCCATCATACAGGGAAAACCAGCCTGGCTACATCTGATGGATACCCTGGCTACTCTAAAGGACCTTTCTTTGGTCCCAAGAACATCAGCTGAGATGGGAGAGAGCAAGCAGCTCCTCCCCAGCCATATCTACGTGGTGATGGGAACTCAGTGCAACCTCAATCTCAGCGAAATCAGGTCCCTTAACTGCATCAGGCTTTCAGAAGCAACACAGAGCAGATGCCAGCTCTACCGAAGCCTTCAGCAAGTCAATGTACTGCCAAGAGTATAGAAGGGGCTGCAGAGCAATTCGGGATGGCACAGTGCTTGCACATGGAGGTCCTTCAAAAGGCTGCAGCACTCCCTCCTGGGTATACTGAAGTCATGGCAGGTCCCAAGAGGCACGAGAGTGGGAATAAAAGCTGTGGATGCAGGCCAGGCTCAAGATGCCCACATACTGGGAAAGGAAGCAGGCAGCAAGGTGCAAGAAGGACCTACGGACCCCAGCATGGGACGTGCAGTGGGGCAGCCATTCAGAGCGGAGGGAGGCAGGGTTTGGTGGAAAGGCCTGGGGAGAAGCCTCAAACAAAACCCATCTCACAACCTGGGCAGGCATTCAGTGTGATCAGCATCACTGCCACCTGCAGCGCACTCAGCCAGGGGCTTGCACCAAGGAGCATCTTGAGGCCGGCTGCCATTACACCCCACAATTTCTAAATGAAACCAACCTCCCCCTGCAACTCCTGAAAAGGAGAAACAAATCAAGCAAACTAGACCCGTTGGTAACATTTGGGCTATTTCCTGTATGTTTAACACATTTTCTATTAAGCCCACGACAAATGGCAAGGGCTCCAGGCGTAGCCATAAAGGCTCCCTCCTGCAGCAAGCCGAAGGGGCTGGAGGCAGGGAGGGGAAGGTGAGCCCGCTCAACAGGCAGATGGGAGGTGAGCGCGTAATTCACAGCAGATCCACGATTTGATTAATTTCCCTGCTTTTCCTGCTGGAGAATTCCGGGTTTTATTGGCCGTTAAAAGGCACCGCACTGCCTGATTTTGGAGCAGAGCCATGCCGAGGGGGGGACACACGTACACAACATGGGAGCTGGCTGCGGGGACCTGCTGGCAAGGGAATCAGGTGCACAGGATTATGGTGAGCGTTTTGGCATTGGGGATTCCCTCATGGAAGATAATCCCTCCACAACATGTTTTCTAAGGAGTAGGGCTTGTCCTGGAGACCCAGTTTAGCTGGGAGGAAGGTGGCCAGCCTCCACAAAGCCGATGGGACCCTCACCGGGCTGATTCCTCCCTCCCCTCCCTCATCCGCTCTCCCCCATCCCTCCCCCTCACATTGAGCCACTGAGATCGCAGGGAAAAAACCCTCCCAATTTGTCATGTCATGTCCAGCTGTTAACCTCCCGTTGCCGAGCCATAGGGAAGACTTGCTTTCTTCTATTTATTTATTTGCCACTCGGACAATGGAAGCCCCCAGGCCCGCTGAGCTCCTCACAATAACGCCACCAACGCTCCCCAGCCAGCAGCACCAGCTGAGGAGCTGCAGGTGTCAGCCGGCATTAACCGGAACGGGGCTCCTCCGCCATGGGGAGGCAGCCGGTGAGGGACACAGACAGGGCTGGGAGGTCCCCGGGGCCGGGTGCACATGGAAAGCCCTGCACAAAGCGGGAGCCGAGGGATAACCATCGCTCCAGAAAGCTTATAGTGCTGCTTCAGTGCTATGGGGCTTCCAGACACCCGGCTGGAAAAGAGATTTGGGGAGCCCAGTCACTGTGGCTCTGGGGACACTTGGCAACTGAGTGGAGGGGACAGAAGCTTGGTGGATGGTGCCTGCCAGCCTCCGATGCCCAGGGTTAAACCCACAAATCCGGACATGGCTGAAGGCTGGGATGGAGCCAGGAAAATAGCTCCAGAGGCCAAGCTTTGGCCTGGAGGGCAAAGGAACCATCCCCTGCTCCACCCTCCCATCCAAAGCACTGCAAGTCGCTCCTGCAGCAAGGGCTGGAGCTGAGTGCCCTGGTTTGGAAACTGTAGTGCTGTTTCCCCCCTGGGGAAACAGAACTGAGGACACACAACCCCCGATGAAGGAAAAGTGGGAAGCCTGTCTCCTCCCGCATAAGAGATACTTGGGAAGCTGCACAGAAGCTCCACGTCTCCCATTCTCTCTGCCACCTCCTTAGGGACACAAGCCCATGTGCCCTGGGCACCGCACGCTGCCCGTCCTCGCAGGCGGCACACTGCCGGGGCTGCAAACACATCAGCAACTGGGTTTGGTGTGCGTTTGCTGTTCTGACAATAAAATGCCTCTCAGGTTACTGGGAAGGTAGCGGCGCCGAGCAGACAAGGAGGGAGCACACGCGGGCCTGTAACTCCTTCCTGTCTGCCCGGCTGTCTGTCAGGCCTTCCTCCCCCTGTCAATGTCACTTTATGCGCTGCTGGGGTGGCGAGAGGATCACTATTAAAAGCACAAGTAGTAGGCATTAAAATGCATTTCAGTTAGCCCGGGATAATAAAGGCGCGCGAGGGGAAAAGGGGGGGAGGTGAAAAGAAGGAAGTTTTAACTCGCTAATAAAAATCAAATGCAGGCAGTTTGCAGGAGCGAGCGGCTCGGTGCTTTGCCTTGCTCTTGTTAAGGGCCCGCTGCCATAAATAACTTCCCTGAGCGAAAGCAGAGGAGAGCAGGAGAGCGAGGACGCAGCAGCACAAATTTTTTCATTTTTCTCCATAAATCATTTCAGCGTGTGATAATATTTGTTTTTTCTAATGAGTCTCCTGTGATCCATTCCGGGAGCCGACATCAGGGCCTGTCAGGGCGTGATGTGTGGGGCACTTCAGCGCTTTACAAAAACTGCCGCCTCTACACAATTCCGCCCCCCCGAGCCGGTCCCTCACTTATGCTCGGGATGAATGTGGCCAATTTCTCTTTGCCCTGGGATTTCGGGATCTCTCTCCTTTTGTACGAAGTTCTTCAGCATTAAGCCCCATGTAGATGCCTTCCAGAAAAGCAAACCCCGGTTTTCCCTTTCTCTTTATCCCCCAGAACAGCAAACATCCTGGACGGTCAGCTCTCGAGGTGAGAATAAGCTGGATGCAAATGGGAACAAGGCAAAGCGAACACTGGCAGCAAACCCTGCAAGAGGCAGCTCCGTGGAGATGGTTTAACACCTGATTCCTGCCACGCTTGTCCTGACCCACGGGCCCCCCAGCACAGAGCCTTTGCTGATTCAGGTCTCTCTGCCCCACCTCAGACTTACCAGTGGGCTCTCGTGCACCTTCATGAGGTCCCAGACATCCCCAGAAGCACTATAGTGACCACAGGAGGTTGCATTTCCAGAGTGCGTGTGCTCCCCCCCAACCAACATCTTCTTTTGGTCAAAGCCCAAGAGCTTCACAGCCAGGATTTTCTAATGGAAAGCCTCTGGGCAAAAACTTGGTTGTGTCCAAGACAGAGCTCAACGCGCTTGTGGAGGTGACTGCATAACACAGGGGCCCAAGAAGTGGGGATGAGGTTTCACCGGGATTCCTTCCATTCCTTCATCCTTACCAGCTCCTCACTACTCATTGCTTCAACCCAAAGAGCAACCCCAATTAAGTGAAATATCAGATGTCAGGCCTGGAGAGAAGAGAGCAGGCTGGGTCAGGGATGGGAATGAGACTATCTTATGCATTCAAACCCGGGTGACCAAATTGGCATCAGCCCTGGTTGTGACAACCAGGACTAATTGCTCCTCAGCGTGCTGAGCACCCAAGCGGGTGGGTTCAGCAGCAATAGGCAGGAGTAGAGCCCCATGGCACCATGTTCAATGTCCCAGCAAAGCACCAACAGACCATGGAGACAGATTTCAGTCTGTGTCTTGGTGCACACCTGAGTCATGCTAGCAGGAGAGACTGAGGATGGTGCCAGTCTATTAAAGTCTAATTTAAATGGATTTGTCTATCAGCACATATGTGGTTGCAAGACAGAGACCACCTCAGTAGGCAATAAATGGAAAAAGAGAAAGTGGGACACAAAGTATGGTATAAAGAAAACAGAAGAGGAAAGGAACCCAGAAGCAAACTTCAGCTGAGATCTCTCTCTTAATAGCTTGGAAATCATCAAATACCATGAAGATGCTTTGTTCTGAGCATCACACACCAAGAGCAGTTAACACATCGTAATCCTGTGCTGCAAGAAAGCAGGATATCCCTGCAGGCCTGGAAACGGAGGCCAACCCTTGCTCCTCCGCATCATGGTCCAGGTGACAAAGAGCTCATTCTGGCTCACTCTGGCTCACTCTGATCCTTCTCCTTGCTCCTGCAATCATCACCATGACTGCCAGAGCCAAGGCTGTTCTTAGCATCACCATCATCATCAGGGTTATTATTATTATTAACATCATTGTTATGGTGTTTCCAGAGGAGGCTCTTAAGTCTGCTCATCGGGATAAAGGCAAGCTGGTGGCATCTTCAGGGAGTCGTAATGGTACAGGGCCCAGCTCAGTGTGTTTACTCTCTGCCAATGCATGTGAGAGAGAAAAAGAGAGAGAGGTAGTGAGATAAACACTGTCATGGGCCGCTTCCATCATCTACTCACAAGAGCATAATAAAGCCCTTGTAATATACTAGAACTTGTGTGGTCCCGGGGTCTAATTTGCATACTAATTACTCAGTGCAAATGGGAACGAGAGGTAGGGGGAGGGTGCGCGGGGGTGAGGGGGACTGGACTATTTGCTCTGCCGTTTCATATCATGCTAACAAGCTAATCCAGCGTGCAGTTAGCTCCTGATATATAACTGCTCATTAGTATTATAATAAAGTACATGAAACAACCATAAAACGTTATATACTGCACAAGTGTTGTTTTCTTGCCAATTATCTGCGGGCGGATTTATCACCGCAGTTGTTGCAAATTCCCCTTGGTGAGGTTTGGGTCGAATAAAGAAAGGTGTTGGTGTGAGGGGGGATTGGGGGGGCTGCTTTCAAGGGGGAGAACATGTGTTTTCTTAAGTAGCACTTACCGATGCGCCATTTCATATGAGAGAGAGGTTGAATGCTGCATCCTTAGGAGGCTGAGAGGGGAAGGGAGCCCAGGGCTCCACACTCAAATCAAACAAACTTCTGTCCATTAACAAAATGGGACCAAAGCCTTAAGGATGGACTTTAACCTAGCAGAAACCAAGTGAGGACAGGGCAGTATCTTTTTCCTACTGCCTTTTTCTATGGTAGAAGGACCGCAGCCAGTCATGCAAGATAGAAAAGTAGCTCTATTTGTTGTGGAAAGGGCTTGCCTGGCACATTTGCCTGAAATGAGGCAAAGTTCTTAGAGGAGCCAAATGCAACCCAGGACCCTTCCCCAAATCCTGCTGCATCTTCTTTTTCCCACTACTGCTCCAGGAGCCTGTATGACCCAACAACCTGCAGTGCCCAGGGTCTGTGCTCTGCTTCCTGCCCTGTGGCTGATGTTTCTGCCCTTACAGCCCTTAGTACTGCCCCAGAACTTACTGCAAGGCACAGAGGTGTTTTTCTGCTTTAACTGGATGGTCAGAGGACACCATCCTCTGCCCTCCAACAGGCACAGGGGCAGTTACAAAACTCTTTGACAGACATAAGCAGAGTACAGTGATTTGCAGCTCATGGTCAGTGGCCCCTGAGGTCCATGGATTACTTCTCAGCTACCAAGGAATGGTGAACAAGGAAAGCAAACTGAGGCTCTTCATGTGGGCTCTACATGTCTGCTGGAAACCCCCAAGGCACCACAAAATGAGAAAAGTCTGAAATCTGCTGAGAGGATGTGGATTGCAGAGCATCCACAGTGGAAGGGGCTGGATATGGCTACTAGGCTGCCAGGAAAACCTGCTAAACCCATCAGCAAAGACTGGGCACCATGTGCCGTCCCCTGCTTCAGCAAGGGAGGGATATGTGACATATCAGTGCTGCAGCCTTCCCAGGACACATGCAGAAGCATGTGCTCAAGGTCCTTCACTGACATTCTCTTAGAAAAGCAATGACAAGTCCCTTCCTGGCCCAAACAAGACAGGCTCCCTTCGCTTGAGGGCTGCATGTCCTCCTGCCTTCGCAGGGGCTGGCAGAGCTTGCTGAATACAGTGGGCACTTCATGTGAGCCTGCACATAACCCATCTCCATGATGATCTCTTCAGTGATGCTCTATGCTCAGAAAGGCAGGGCACCTCCCTGAACCTATTGCTTTGCATCTTCCCAGCACACTTGCATCACAGCCAGGCCCACATGCATATGCAACAGGTACTTTAAAAGCTTCTACCAACCTCAGCATTCCACCACATTCTCCCAGCAAAATATCTCTGCAAGAGGAACCCTTCAGCCACCTCTTCTGCTGACGCAGCCTTGCAAACACAAACTGCTGTGAATGTGCTCACACACCCCACGTGTTGGCACGCTTGCACCCAGATGTGCGCTGCCTGGTGTACACAAGGTTATGTTTCCAAACACTTAAGCAAGGCAATAAGAAGACACACTTTCTCTTCCAAGGGAGACCCAGCAGCATAAATCCCACCCATTTTCCCTCTTACAAACAGGGGTTACAAATGCAGCC
>JAOEHY010029992.1:1178-17904 GCA_025447955.1 Psilopsiagon aurifrons | reverse complement strand
CGGTATTTCACACACAGCCATTCTCCCTCTCTTTCACACACACACACTGGCCCCCTTGCTGTGAAGCATTTGCTTATTTATGGCTTGTTTTTGTCAAGCGGAGGCAGGACTGACAGCTCTCGGTGGTGGGGATCTGTCTGTCTAACCCTGTAATAAGACGCATGATATCCATTCTGCTGCCAGCGGGGAGTGAATCACGCCAACCCCATCACCCTGCTTTGCCTTGACGAACTCCACAGCTTGTTAGCATCACAATATTGGGAGCAAAATGTGACCCAGCACTGCCATGCCCCCTCCTCCCTCTGTCTGAAAAGAGAGGGGGAAACACACACGCTCACATCTCAACACCGAGGGAAGGCACAAATCCCCCACAGGGCTTTAAAAGGACTTAAAACCATTTTAATAAACTGATCAGAGACGAAACGCCTCCCCCTGGGACAGGGTCGCTGAGCAAATGCCAACACTGGCTCTGTCCTGTTCTGCTTGCCCTGGAGCTGCACTGAGGCACCAGAGAAAGGGATTCCCTGGACCCACTCTCCAGTGGCTGGCCTGCAGCATCTATCTCTGCTGCCTAACAGGATATGATATGAGCATCCCAGCAGAGCAGCGTGAAGGAAGGCTGCTGGGACCCACTTCCAGCTTCCAACATCCCAAGCTGGGCCAGGAGAAGTCACCGCACAGGAGCACAGGAGGATCCCACTCTCCTCCAAACCCCTCCAGTGACTGGGACGGGAACTCCTACTTACAGCTTGTTCCCAGGAGATAAACAGACCTCAGTAAAAAGATTGCTACATCCTTTCAATAAAGATTTTTTCCTCTTTCCCAGACAGCTTGTGAAATGTTTTAAAAGCTTCTCGCATTTCCCGTGAAACCTGCAGAGAAGAATTTTGCTTGTTATCAGCCCTGGAAGCCCCTGATAGACGGATGATATTTTTCCCCCTCCTTCCTCTCTCTCTTGCACTCTCTTTTTTTACAAGCTGAAAAGAGAGTCACAGTGTGTTTTATAACCGGCTCTCTGCATTTCAAAAGCTCAACGAGAGCTCTCTGCTAACCCCGATAAGCCCAGGGCTCTTAGTGTCTTAAATACCTTTGACAAGCTATACATTACAACGCTAATAATTTGCCAAATTTGCGCCCATAATATGATATCTGTAAAACGTCAAGGGTGGTAATGCGATTAGCGGCCTCAAATGAAATATCGAACATTCAGCGTTTAGGCCCTGAATAGGGGAGAAAGGAAAGGAAATCAATTTCAAAAGCAGGAGGGAAAGAAGCGATAAGCGTGTAATAAAAAGGGAGAGGGGAGCATGGACAGGCCGGGAGAAAGAGCATCTTGTTTTTCATTCTTCCCTTTTTAAGGCATTCAAACCTTGCACAGAAAAAAAAAAAAAAAGAAAAAAAGAAGAGTTAAAAAAAAAGGCAAACATCTCTGAATTAAGTTGGTTACAACTCTGCAAAATAACATTTGGCCCCCCTAACAACCCCAGGGTTTGGTTGATGGTGAAGGTGGGGGAAGAACTCGCTGTTTGCTCCCTGATCCCCCCCATCCAACTCCCCGCCCCGAACAGTTCGGGTCCATAAAACACAGGATGTGAAATTACAAGTAGTCTGAGGGTGGGCTGCCCCCTCCTCTCTCCCCCACTCAAGGTGGGGGAATCATAATGTACTAATTATCTGAAACCACTCTGAGTAGAAAAGAAACTGTCACATACCAGGCTGTAGACTAAATAACAAACATCCCACACCTGCGGCTTTATGAGCGCTCGCTGCAAGGCGGGCAGGGGGAGGGAATTCCCTGCTCCCCACCAGCACGGTGGACAGGCTCCTGCCAGGATGGGGTACCGGATGCTGCGACCCGGAGCTGAGCAGGAACCGGGCCCCGCGAGCAGCCTGAATCCATACGTGAATCTCATTGCTGTTGCTGTCATGGGCTTTGCATTTGGTTTGGCGTGAAAAAGAATCTTCCACCAGGGTCTGGATGGGAAGCAAGAGAGCACCAAGAGAATTCACCAAAGGAAGGCGACCCACACCAGGGACAGGAGGGGAGGAAGAGGCAGACGGTCAACAGTGTCAGGTCTGTCTTCCAGAAACAGATTTGGAGACTATCAAGACAGCAAGGGTGAGGGCAGGCTGCAGCAGACCCTCAAACCAGCACAACCAAGGAGAAAGTCCATGGAGTACTGGAGGAGCCATTCGGCAATGACTCTGTCCTTCCATCCCTCCCCACCACAGCTGGATCCTGGAGAACATTGTTTTCAGCAGACAAAATAACTTGTCGGTACTCAGCTATGGTCCTCTATTGTCTGATGTTGAAAGGCTGAAGTAGTGGGGCAGGTCAGCCGATTGCCAGCTCCACATACCTGGCAACAGCAGTCTCAGAGGATCAACAGCAGTCTCAGAGGCTGCAGGAAAGCCAGGATACATGCTTTGCATGGTACCAGCTTCATTCTCCCTAACCCCGCTTGGCTTCAACTGCTGTGCTAAGGCTGACAATAGGAGGGAGAACAGAGTCCCAGCCACTATGTGTACGTTCCACCAGAAACTAGGCTGAGACCCACCAAAACCCTTCCGTGGGGGACTGATGATGGTACTTGGACAGTCAAAAAGCCACAAGAGCACCCTGATTACTGGACACCACCAAATCAGCAGGAAGCAACTTTTAGATGAGCTGACTTTGCCTTAGATTTGCCATGAAGCCATGGGAATCAAAGGTCTACTAATGACAAGGTCTGGAGAGGAATTAACCAAACTGCCAACTGCAGGTTACTTGAACTCTTGCTGGAGTACTGAGCTCCACTCACTGTTGCAGGGAAGGTGCTGGATTAAACAGATTGCTAGTTTGCTTCCCAGCAAGACAAGACCCTCAACAGCTCACCATTCTGAACAAAGCTGAAAACGGCCAAAGGGGCATGCCTGGCCAGGGGCTGGGCTGACAGGACAGCCTGGGTCTTTACAAGCTGTGTGAAGGGTGCACAGTCCAAAGCAGGGACCATTCTGAATGGCAAGCTATGGCAGTCTGGCAGGGACAAGGGGGACAAATGCCTTCACTGCCTCGCAGCTGCACAATAAGAAGGGTTGTGGATACATGGCCATGCCTGGGGGTGCTTGGTCCTACTTGAATCCCAGCAAGTAATCCTGGTGCTGGTGTCCAGGTGCTTTGCTACCTCTCCTGTAGGCAATGCAATATAGCATCGTCACTGAAAATTCAGCTCGCAGACAGTGAAATAGCCAGGACTGCTGATCCAGGGTCAGGGTGCTCCCCTGCTCTGCCCCATCACAAGCAGCAGGCCCAAACTCAGACTTGCATTCCTGGGTCTGCACCCACAGCTCAGCTTAGTCAGCACCTCTGAACCCAGCTCATGGAGGGAGAATTCACCCTGGCTCAGTGCTGGTGATGGGGACAGCAGAGCCAGAACAAACACCTGGACGGCCATCAGAAGCACACCTTAACCTGCAAATCCCCCAGAACCTTTCCTAAGGCTCTGGGGTCTCCAGGTGTCCCTGCCTGGGGCAGTTGGGGAGCAGAAGGTGCTGGTCCCCTGTGGGAATGAGAACACACACCGGTGTGGGGGCAGAGCACGCGCCCCTTGGCCAAGCATGGAATGGCCATTACAGGGCCACTTCTTGCGGCATCACGAGTCATTAAAGCCAAGAGCGATTGGGGAATCATCAGCACCAGCCAAATGACTTCCCCAGATGTGGCTCATTCTCAGGATGTGGGAGCCCCCACGGACACCCACGTCCGATCCCAGCTCCTCCAGACAAAACATTCCCAGCGCTGAAGTCTCCACCCAGGACCCGCTCGCAGGAGCTTTCTAGGCCATTTAGCAGGAGGCACTGTTTGGTTTTGAACAGATGTTGCCTTCCCCCTGCCCCCAAGGCCTGCAGCAGCTCTGCTGCCTTTGAGCTGGGAAGGCAAACGAGTTTTGCACACTTGTTTGAGGTCAGTCAGGTGCATGTGCACAAACACACACATTCACACACACACAAATGAGCTGGACAGTGGGGTGGGCACCCCAGAGTAAAGCAAAGCAAGCACAGGGAAGAGTTATGGCTGTGATCAGCCGTCAGTGTTAAAAGCACTTCCCTTCCCCACAGCCAGCAGCACAGGCACTGGGACTTTACAATCCCAATGCTAAATCGGAGTTAAACATATTCACTGTGCCCCCTGGGAGAGGTGGGGGGCTGAGATGGCTGCAGAAGCTAAGCCAAAGGAAGGCTCTCCCCAGGCAGACTACTGCAGTAGGTGATCCGTGTGGGTTTAGTGGACAAGCGCAGAGCTTCTGTTGTGACTCTCAACTGCCTAGGTTGAAGAAGAGACAACTGCTTTTAGCTTTGATGCGCTTCTTTATTCCTAAAACATCACACCAGACAGGGCCACCTGGGGTCTGCAAATTCACCACCCGCCCAGTGAGCCCAGGTTAACCTCCAAGACCATGGCACACCACTTCCAATCCAGCTACACAGGGAATTGCGTATGCTGAGATTAGTCCTTGCTCTGCTCAACCTGGTCCAAATGACTATTGATCCCTTAACACAGAGGTGTAACAACAGCCCGCAGGCATTTTCACTGAGAGATCCTGCTTTAAGCTCCTTGTCTCTTCCAAACTGTACTACTGCAAATCTAGTGGTTTCGTTTTGGCTAGAATACGGGCAAGACATCTGTACAAGCCTCCTTTCTCTGTTCCCACGGGATAACTGCACATGCTGTGCATCCAGGCTGCCCCCTTGGGGTCAGTCCTTGAAGAATATTGCCCAACTTCTACTGGGTGATGGCCATGGCGAGCCTTGAGCTTATCTACCAGACACACTTAAAGGTCCTAGTGTCAGGAGAGTGAAAGAATCAGGACCTTTGCAACCAGCAAACCAACACACAGACAAACATCCCAGTTCAACACCTTTCTGTCCATAAGACCAGAAGCCCTTTGTGCTAAATCCAGCTTGAAGACTCAGTGCACTCTAGAAACATCTAAGTATCTTCTAGAACAGCTTTGTGATTCAGATTTCAGTGATGCAATTTGTCACTGAGCTGTCAGCACCATGCATGTGATAAAGATGCTTACACCACTATATGTCCATGCTTTTTGAGGTCTCTCACAGGGTCTTGAACAAGTTTAAGTCCCCATTCCAAGCGGTGTATATAAAATGGCACAGACCCTCGCAAATGCTCATGCTGCTGTACTTCCAAGCTTCTGTTTGCAGTCACACCTCCAACCCTGTGGCTTTTTTCTGGCTAAAGGCCTACAGAGTGCAATCTTATGGTATACAGGCTTTCATTAGCACGCACTGCTATTCCAAGGGAAAACAAGTTGACTGATGTGTATGAAGCAAGAAAATGTGCAAGGCAAGCAGCAGCAGCAGGCAAGACCTAGGTGATGGTAGGAGACATTAAGCTGGACCTCAGAATGCACTGTGATAGGCAACATAAAACAGGCAGTGTGGTCCAGGCCTGCAAAAGGATCTGAGATTTTACTCTAGCTGATGCTGATGTGGCAGTGTTGAAGAAAGGACATTGTCTCGTGGGACTGCAGTGTTTGAGAGAGGCAGAGATGATCTGGAGCTCAGCAGAAAGATCCTGGGAGCTGACTAAGGTTGGGGGAGCTGTGGCTACGTTCAAGGAAGGGAGTTCATAGGATCCAATGATAGGTAAGATATTGTGGACCTCTGCTCTCTGAATACCAGAGCAAATGTTAAACACAGTGTGCTGAGGGGTAAGGGGATGGCAGTGCAGCCTGAAGACACAGGGCTGCCCCTTCCTTGGCTTGACAGACATACATCCCTTTCACTGTCTTCTCCACGCACAGGCTCTTACAGCCCCTACAAGGGGAGATGGAGAAGAGTAGAAGGGATATCACTCAGATGGATGTGGACAGCAAAGAGGATCATAGCCCCTCTCTGCTGCTCTGGCTTCTGCTTCCGTCTGTGCTCCTCACTTTCTGGTGCCACCAGCCTTGGCACAGCTGAGCCTCAGTGGGGACCCCACATCCCACCTCTCCTGAAGGAGACTTAAGCAGTGTTGGCTTTCAGCATCTGACCTGGAGCTTTAAAACCCTGGTCTCTCTTGTTCAGGGACCCGCATTCTGACTTTGATTAAGTGATGGACATGAAAACACACACAGACACAAACACAGTGCGAGGCAACGTCCCCAGAGGAATGGGAAAAAAAGAGAGATAAAAACCAAACAGCCGTTTTCACCCCCCAAACCGTATAATTTTGTGTAAATTTTTACTTTAAACATCTCTTTTTTTCCTGAGCCGTGATATAGGCCCTGTCAAAACCAGGGCCAATTACTGCCATTAGGTTCCCATTATGTCACTGCTTCTCCCCCCATTATGAAGGTCTTCGGCACACAGAGCTATAATCTTCACTCACTCTCGCTCCATCACTCCCAGAAGGAACAAAATTGTTTAAAAAAAATAAAGCCTTTATTTTGCCCCTGTCAAATCTGAAAAGGAAGGAAGGGAAAAAGAGAGAGAAAGAAACTGGTAAAGTTTTTAACTGTGAGGTTGCCAAAAGGACCTCGAGAAAGTGTTCAACACAGCCGAGGCATATGAAACCAGGGCTGGCAGGACTCCACAGGATCACCCAAATGAGTTGCTCTCCTTATCCCTCACTGGGGAGATGTTTGCTTCCCTTCCCATCTGCCAAAGCAGACCTGTGGTAAGCCACTGGGAACAGAAAACCAGGGAATGACTCCTGGGAGCAGCACACATGCAGAAATGCATGTTCTACTTCACACTCCTTGCGCTGGGGGCTACAGTGATCTGCTGCTAAAGCAACCACCCTGTCTGCTTTCACACACCAACCAGCCTTTTCACCTAAAGTGCTGGCACTGATCCTGGAAGTGATCTGAGAGCATCCTTGGACACACCTGGACCTGATGTCTGCTGCCGTCAAGGCAAAGACTTCAGGATCATGTCCAGAAAGGACAACTAGCTGCAGAAGGCTGAGAAGACCATGCTCCAAGTCTTCAGGAACAAGACCCACCAATGAATACATGTGGGAGCGGAGCTCAGCAAAGGTGGCAGAGAGCTCACGAAGGATGATGATGGACAGAAGCTTGAGGGAGCTGCTCACTTGTAAAAATAACAGCAGCCTTAGTCCAGGGGCTCAGAAGAATGCATCATTCCGAACATATTCACACTCAGCTATGCCTGGCCAAGACCCATTGCACCCATCGCCAGATGTCCAAGCACCCTGTGTCTTCCTTGACACTGTACACTGCTTTTAATTGATCCCACTATCCAGTGTTTTGTGCGAGCTTCATGTGAAAGACAAGGGACGGATCTAGCCCAGCTTGCTATGAGAGCTAGATATGGTCAGAACAGCTCCAATAAAATGAAAAACTAGAGACATCGAAATGGAATACCTGATCCATCTCCCTTGGTGCCAGTTAATTCAGTCCTAGGGCTTCATTTCGGTCAAGACTGGAGGTGGAAGCAGTATGGGAACCCGATGCAGTATCAAACAACAGCAGGTACTCGGACCAAAGCATCAGGGAGAGTCACTGCTTGGCAACTGCATGGAGCTTATGGCCCCAAAATGTGAGGAAGAAACATGTCCCTTCCACTCAGCTGCACTTCTTCCCTGGGCCTTTGCTCACATGCAGTTCCCCAGACACTGACTACAAATCTTCCAAACCTTTCTCTGTTCCTGCTTGTATCCCTGCCTCCCACTGAAAAGTGCTGAAACCAGCAGCTGTCCTCCCAAACTAGAATCCTTCCTCTCCCCTTGCGGCTCCCGCACCCCTCTCTGGAGACCCCCTGCAGATGACAGCATCTGGCAACTCTGGAGCAGCAGAGAAGGGGCACAATTTGACCCTAAACAAAGAAACATCATCTCTGCTAAAGTGATTTCCACCCTCAGAGAGACCTCACAGAGCCATCCTCCCTTTGAATGCAAAGGTCTCGCCCATTCCTCTGCAGAGAGAGGGAGGGAAAGAAAGGGAAAGGCAAAAGAAAAGGCATGGGGGGGCCGGGGAGGGACACAGTGACAGACACTTTGGCTTTCCCCAGCGAAAAGCTGAGCCAGTGCAATGAAAGCGTTCAACAGCAGCCCACTGAGCTGTCACTTATGCGAGCCTGTGCAAGACACAGAAGAGGGCCAGCGCCCGCCAATCGCCCCGCTTTCCACCAAGCCCCCTTTTGTTTTTGTTTAAATCAAATCAAGGTCTGCTTTAAGATGTGCAGCAAAGCAATTTGCTGAGTATTCTTCCCCCCTGTCATGCCAGCAGCATCCCCTGGTAACTAGGAGGCTGCCCGCTCGGAGGGGGAGACCCACAGGCTGCTCTGATGGGGGGAATACAGCCAACGCAGGGCAAGTGGGCAGTGGGATGCTGCTGCAAGGGGTAACGCTCCCTGCTTGTCTGCCAGCCTGAGAAAGGACAAGCTCCTGCTGCAACATAGGGCTTAGAGGGTCCCATGTGCCCCAGTGGCCCCCCTTCCTGGCTGCAGAAGTCAGTGGACTCGGGACACTGGCTCAGGGGGTCATTTTTTTTGCAGATGTGAGAAACAGGTCTGAAGTAGCGATGCAAAGGCTGCAGTGAAGCTATGGCTCTGCTGTCCCTGCATCCCCTTTCTCTCAGGTTCCGCAGAGTGGGACAGAGCAGCCTGGGTTTAGGGATTTGCTCTTATGGGAAGCAAAGTTCTTCAATTCCTGGCCTCCAACTGACACAGCTCCATGCCCCAGTATAAGCCCTGGGAGGGGAAACAGGCACAAGGCCATCCTTGTGGGTCTTTTTCTGGGGAAACATTGCTGCTGTGTTGAAAGTGTGGGAGAAGAGAGCTTACTGACAGGGAAGGCTGGGGAAGAGGAGGGTGTGGAGCTGGGAGGGCTCAGAGAGGTTGCTGAAGTGCTTGAGGGGGGAGGCAAAGGATGAACTGGAGGAGCAAAAGCCTGGGTGCCTCTTCCCATGTGTGGGCATAGCGCATAGGTGACATTCAAGTTCCCAGGTCCAGCGGAGGCACAAGTGAGGGGATGTGGGAATGACAGGGCTGGATGTCCTTCTCAACACCAGCAGCAAAACTTCCCTAGAAACAGGGACAAGCCTGGATTTCCAGCTCATGGACCAGACTCAGCCGTGACGCTGGTCACCTGGTGATACCTCTGGTGAGTCTCTTTGCTTCCTCATGCTTCATTTCTCCTTCAAAATAAAGTACTAACAAGGTTCATCTCCCTTGTGAAGTACTGGGAGTCTTACAGCTGTAAAAGGAGCTTATAAGAGCAAAATAGTACAAGGATTATTGCAACTGCTAAGTCAGAGGACTGGAGGGCAAAACACTAGTAATGTTTCTCAAAGAGGCTGAAAGATGGCTGTGAGGATTACAGACGAGCAAAGCCCCGTTTCAGTGTCAGGCAAGTCACTGGAAACAGCTCCAGAATTACAGGCTGTATTCAGGTGGCCACGATTTAACACATCCCATGCAGGGAGCCTCCTGCAAAGACAAATACTCTCTTCCCTGTGGGAACTGTCTGAGTGCTCCAGCTCAGTGACTGGCCCTGGCAAGTTCTGGGGGCTTTTTAAATGCTTTTGACAGAGGAGCTCGCAGGTGAGCATCTCAGACAGCTGGAAAAAGGGAGGTTCTCCCTAAAAAGCCACAGCAACCACAACCCAGGAGACACAGCAATCCCAAGCCAGCTTCCACAAGCCAGCTTCCACACCTCTGCTGCTAACAGGAGCATGCACATGAACCACAGTCACCATCCAAGATCAGAAGCAACCTTTCTCCCAAAGAGAATGAAAATACCTTTTCTGTAGAGGACAAATAAAAATGGTCACAAAAGACATACACAAAACAGGGAGTGGAATAGGAGTAGTTTTAATAAAGTAATACCTCCTACGCCTTTCCATGGGTAAAGGAAGAAGGAAATTAAATGAAGACGTGAAGATGAATGGCAAAAAAACCTTTCAACTGATAAAAAGGCAATAGATAGAGACAATGCAGAGTTAACCCCTGGGACTCCTTGCCACAAGATAGCACTGAGGCTACAATCAGAGAGGGAAAAAACCCCACTTAAACGGGATAATGAAAACATCGCAGGTCATATCAACCAGAGCAAACAGAACCTGCCATTGTCACTTTTTAAAGGAGTACACACTCTTTCAGCTGAGTAAGAAAAGTTCCCTTGTGACCTCTTTATTCCAAAATTACATGCCTTTCTGAACCATCCCCTACCTCAGCCAGCATATCTTGCCCCACTGGGCTTCACGGATAGAGTCCTGCTTCCAAGTGTATGCTTTTACACATGCCCTGCCTACACTGCGCCTGCATCCAATACCTTCTTCATCCCAATGGCTTCCAAGGGGTTAAAATAAAACTTCTCCCCAAGAAGAAGAAGAAGAAGAAGAAGAAGAAAAAAGAGCCAGAGAGAGAAAGTTAATTGAAAATGCTGTTTAATTTTTCAGCTCCACTGGATTACACTGTGGCACAGATGGTTCATCAAGACAGTCTCTGTCTGTATCACTGTCCGTCCCAGCCTCTCCCCCCAATGTGCAGAAGGGAGGGGGAGGAAAAAAACACAGCAGGCAGTGGCTCAAAAAAAAAAAAGGAGGGGAAAAAAAAAAGGCAACTTAACACAAAAGAGCATTCTGTGCAGCTCTTTTCAAGGCTCTGGGACAATGCTCCCAACTTGATCCTTTCATAAAGAAAACGTTTCGGGGTCAGAAAACAGGACACATTAAGCCCAGAGAAGCACATTGGCCATTTTACCGCTGACTTTCGTGGCTAGCTAGAGGGCTGCACCGGAGCTGGGTTATTTTAGTTGTTTTTAAAGGCGGTAGCCCTGTAGGAACAATCACATTTGGGGTTTGGGGTGGCCTCGGCTCGCACCCGCTGCACCACCTCGTGCTCCAGCGCAGCTCACCCATCCCTCTCTGCTGGGAAAAGTCTAACGGAGATGAAAGGCAGCCTCTTTAACTGGATTACCCTAACAAGCAACCAAACCAAAGAGACTGAGAAACAGCTAATTAAAGCTGTTCAGATACAGAGAGCAAATCCTTCCTCCTGCTCTTCCTTCCCTCGCTCAGCCCAATTCATTCGTATTTCCCCTTATGCGTTATGAATTACTCGGTTGCTGCTGTGGGGGACAAGGGGAGGGAGAAGGGAGGCAGGTGGGGAGTGTGAGAAAGGGGACCAAACCTATCTACGGGTCAGATTTTCAGCATTGATTTGGCTTTTGCCACGGCTACAACTCATTGATTCTTAAGCTTAAATTGATGATTAGCACTTTCTGATTGAAATAGCTCCTATATCCTTGCAAAGAAAAAAACCCAAACTTCTTTTGTGCAATAATTTGCTCTACTAAACAAGCTGGTTTCCAGACGCCCATGGAAGGCAAAATCTCTCATTTTTAATTCCTGGTAAGCATCGTGTATCTAGCTAAGACAGGAAGAGAGGGAAAAGCAAAAGGTTGCATTTTTACACATAATAACTCCTCAGCCGGGTAGCCATTGCACTTGGGGCAGCAGCCAAATCTTAACTCCTGAAAAGAATTGAAACCAAAGCTTTTTCAAAGACAACATCTGTCTGGGCAAAATTTTCTGTTGCATTTTCTATGCTAGGTGGACAGGGAGTGGAAAGACCAAACCGCAAAGATCTGTTCTCCAACGAAAGAGATTCTGATCATCTCAGGAGGCTCCTGGCTGGGCATCCAGGAGAAGGCTGTGGGCTCCTTCACAATCAGATCTCCTTTCTCTGTTTCCTCCTAATAAACAAAATATTGCCTTGCCCCCAAAACTGCTAGCAAGGCATGGAGACAGGGCTGTTCACCTGCACCGCAGCATGCCAGCTCCCCGTCACCACATCCCATTATGCCAGCACATACTGCACAACCAGTAAACACACGACTTTCCAGCCAGAGGAGGCTGGAGACCCAGGCACTCCAGAGAAGTCCACAGGGCCATGTCACTAATTTTCTACAATCAGAGAAACAGGTAAGATGAGAAACCGCAACCTTTGTTTCCACCCACCTCTGGACAGAGGAGAGGCAGATCTGTGTCCCTCTGGTGTATAGTACTTTCTGAATAGTTATTAAATGGAAACTTCTAATCAGGCAGATTGGGGGCAATGGTGCCATTTCACAGCGCAGATAACTGAGGTCCAAGAAAACCGAGCAGCTTTATCAAGGTCAGAGGATCAGCACAGTGCAGTGCCACATGGGAACCAAGCTGGCACTCGGCTGTACCCCCTTTGCCAAAAACAAATCTCAGAAGAAAGCAATTCAGATGGTTTCACACCAGGAGGAGCGCATGGGTGGGAAAAGAGACAGGTCAACTACCAGTGCCCTGGGATGACTGACGCACGCACCACAGCCGCCCTGCTCCAGGATGCTCCCATTGTCTGCAGCGCAACCGCAGCCGCCTTTCATGATTAAGAGGAGGGAAAAGAAATCTCTACCTTAGAGGGATCACAAATCCACGTTTAATTACTCCTAACAAGGTAATTATCGTGTACGGCAAGATGACACAAACACTCTCCAGGACCCGGCACCTTGGGAGCTGTGTTTTAAAAGCACACCTGCCTCCTGCTGCCTCCTCCTTGGCACATGCGGTGCACGGAGCCGTTCTGCTGCCTGGCACCCATGAGCATCCTTAGCTGCTGTGTGTGTAGGCATCGTTAACATCGTCATTATCCTTGGGTTGGGACATGTGCTTGGGATTTCAGGCTGAAGGACATGCCTGGCTTTGCCTAAGAAGGTACTTTTCACCCTTATATATCTTTTTCTTTGCTTTTGAAGAGGACCTGCCTGCTTCCCACCTCCCATCTCACCTGCCATAAACAGGGTGCCAAGAGGTGGAAGAGCCAGAGCGGCCGAGAGGGAGAGGAGGCTGGAGGGGGAGGGGGCGCAGGGATGACTGGAGGGAGGTCGAGAGAGGAACGAAGAAAGAGGAAAGAAAAGAAAAACCCAGCAGTGCACCATGTTGCATTGTTCACGCTCAGACCTTCAATTTGCTCTCTGCATTCTCCTGCAGCGGGGAGAATGTTACGCTGGCTTAAGAGACAAATCGGACACAAAATAAAGACCAAGCACTCAGCAGTAAAGCAATTATCGCAACATTTTATGCCGGGCCTGTTCCTTTTGAAGGCAGCCTGGTGCTGCCCGCATGTACCTTAACCCGTTCCTAATAACCATAAAGTCACCATTATTTACGGTACAAGACATTAAATAAATAATGAAAAAGCTGCCGGCGACGGAGCGAGGCAAGTGGGGGTTGCAGGGAATCTCCCGAGACCAGAGCTGGCACTGGCTTAACCTGCACTGCAGGAGCCAGAGCAAAACAACTTCACTGGACCTGGGGAAGGGAGGATGCTTTTATATTTTGGGGTCCACCTCAGGCCCTGGAATCGGTCAGAGAGTAAAAATTAGATTGTGGGGTTTTTGTCAAAGAAGAGAAAAGCTAAATGGAGTTGTATGGGACTCATGGGCAAGCCACAAACTAAAGGATTCCTACAAGAAGAAGGAGGGGTGGCAGGGGCAGATTCTGACCTCTGCCGTGCTGGTGTAAATCCTGGAGTAATGCCGCTAGAATCAGGAGCTGTGACAGGCTTGCAGGACATAACTGAGGCCAGAAGTGAGTCCCCTACAAGGAGACATCCACTGCCATCCCTTTTAAATTGAGGTAAATAGATGAAAGTAATTTATGAATGTAAACACGGCTCTCTGCAGGAGTTTCCACAGCCATGGTTCAGGTTAACACACAAACAAAGAGAATATATCCTCCTTTACCTCCACCTCTCAGCACCACATCATCACAGCTCATCCAGGAGCCAACATCTGCCCTCAAAAGTCTTCTGGCTGGTTTCATACATGAACATTCTCAACCTCTTTATTTTCAAGTTCTAGCTGCTTTCCCCAAACCTGTTGCTCTTTTGAATCCCTCCTTCTCTTGGCAATCTCCCTTTTCTGAGCAATGATCCATCACTCTCTGGCCGTGAGTGGGTTTGTCCGTGCTACCCTGACCACCCTCAGCAGCCTGGGCTGGTACAGGCACCTCCTTCATGCTCAGACTCACACCAGCCTTGTGTTAGCACCCCGGTGGACTTGCCCTGCAGTGGTACAGCAGCTCCTACCCTTCACCTTGTGGTTCTACAGGTGGTGATGGACACATGGATGGAAAGCAGGACACCATACACTATCTGTGAACATCAGGTCATTTCCAAAGTTTCTCATGATGAAGAATACAAAGCACTTGGAGCTGTTGGCAATGCCAGCCCAATATAGCAGTGCAACTCTTTTCTTTGCAGGCATGTCCTTGGGTTATGGTGAAGCTCCTGAAAGGGATGGTAAGTCTTTCTTATCCCTCTACACTGACTTCTAGGCTAGACCCTTACAGCTCAGTATGGACATGGTGAATATGGATACCTCAATACCAGACACCAGCTGAAGGTGCTGGGCTCACATCAGCGACTGAAGGCAGGAAAAAATAGATCATGGTCTTCTGTGCCAAGCATCACAGGGACTCTGAGAAGCCACTTTGTATCTCTCAAGATAATCAATATGAATTTCGGTACTGTTTTAAAGATGAAGAAGGCCCCACACCAAGTAGAAAGAGCGTATGACAGGACTGCTGTAAGAAACATGATTTATATTGTGCATTTTTACCCAGAAAGAACTTTCAGGGGCAAAGCTAAAGTCTTCTTAAAAATATCCAAACACAATATGGGAAGACAGAAGCACCTCACCCACATCTAACCCCACACCACCTATACCTTTGCAAACCCACTGGCATGCTGCTGGTGAGCTCTCCTTGGCTCTTCTCTGCTGGGGCTTCATATTTGTCAATAGACTCGACTTTAAAAGAAGAATTCAGGCTGAAATGATGCTCATTTCAAACCATATTTTTGTGTGGAAATTCCTCCCAAATGACATTGAAATAAGGCTTGGGGAAAGGTGTTCCCCTTGGGCAGGACTGAAGTTCTGGATCTTCTGACTTTTGAAGAATGGAGAGGGGCTCTTTATATTTGTAGAATAGGAGCCATCTCCATTTATAAGACCTAAGACCTGCTCCTGACACCTTCTCATCCCCTTGCTCATCTGCTTCAGAAGGATGCACAAGGAGAAGAACTTCATTCATTGCCAAGGGCACACTGGTCTGACAGTGCACACACCTCTGGGATGTAAAATACTTCTGATCAAACCCCAAAGGTTGTTGTTTTTATTTTCTTTAAACTAGGAATGGTCCCTCTTTCCATGACCTGAGAATCAGGACCTAGAGCCTGGAATTCAGAAGTTGCCTCAAAAATGGGAAATAATAATGTGCAATGATATTCTTTCTCTTTCCATGAGCACTTCCACATTTTTTACTCCAAGTCTGTCCCACAAAGAACTGCAGCAACCAGAAGAAGAGGAAAGTGTTTGATTTTTAATATGAAATATGTGCATCCGAATGGCCCATGTTAGGAGAGCTAAGAACTGCTCTTGGAAGTCTGGGCTTGTGTTTCTCTTAAGTCTACTCAAAACAAAGGAAAATAAGCTCTCCTGCAGCTGAATGGGAGAGTCAAATGCGTCCATACACAAAAGAGGAAGGCCATCTGCACCATCTGATACAATCATGCAAGCTGGTACAGGACCTCCCTACCACCAGGCAGATAGTGGACAAGAACCCCACAGTATCATCACAATACGCAAGGACACATTACTGGAGATGGTGACAAGCTGGAATGAGTGATGCTTCTTTCCCTGAGACCTCCCCCTGGCCAAGGCTGGCCATGCAGGGAGGGTAATCCCCGCTGCAGAGGGAAGGGGGTGCGCAGGGTACAGAGGGAGATGAACCAGCTCATGGAGGTCGCAGTGTGCTGCCCTCGCCCCGTCACGGTGCTGCGAGATTGGAAATTGCATGGCACTCAACCGAGGGTGCCGCAGCCTCGGCCAAACAACCCTGCGCTATGGTGGCAGCCGTGGCGCGGCACAGGGAGAGCAGACCCAAGCCCTGCATCCTGGGGGGCATCGGACACCCCATGCCCGCTTTTCACCCTGAGGTTATAAAGCGGAGCACAGGGCAGGCAGGCACGGGGGCAGAGGCAGCTGCTGCCTGTAAGATCTGCTCCATTACACCTCTCAGAAAAGGGGAGAAGGGGTGGGAAGGGAGGGAGGAGGCGGATTTCTAGGCATGGGTGGGTCCATTCTTCACCAGCTTACGCAAGTCAAAGCTGCCACCGAGGTGGGGGGGACAAGCTAGGCGGGGGGTGGCCGGTGTTTCATGGGGACAAGTCATTCAGGCAGGCTTGTGTTTCACACCCAGCGCTTCAGATGGACGTGCCCATCTCGGAGCTACTGAGAAAGCAGCCGCAGCACTGTCCCATCGTCCCCCCGCACACCGTCTCCATGTGCCTGCCAAATAAGCAGGCTCTGGGATGACACTTTTCTTTCTGGATGCCTAGCCCCAAAGCCAAACTGATGTCATTAAAGTGACTGCCCCCCCTCGCCTCCCCCTCGCCTCCCCAGCACCCATCCACCAGGCTCAGCTGAAATGTAAACCTCCCCTCCTCTCCCCGCAACAAAAGCCAAAGGCTTTCAAAGCAAACCTGATTGAAATTCAAAAACTTTTTCAGTCCCTCTCCCTCCTCCCCACCTTGAAAAGAGAGTGTATAAAACAGGGAGACAAAAGCCTCCCCCAGCCCACCCTCCGCATTGTCTGGCCGGGGCAGGTTCGGGCCAGCGACAAGGGGCACCCAGCCCCGCGGGGGCCCTGCTCCCCGCTCCCGGCCGCTGCTCGCCCTCAGCCGG
>JAOEHY010029991.1:0-20739 GCA_025447955.1 Psilopsiagon aurifrons | reverse complement strand
TGGTTGAAGTCCCCCATGAGAACAAGGGCCTGCGAGCGTGAGGCTGTTCCTATCTGTGTATAGAGCGCTTCATCCACCGAGTCCTCTTGGTCGGGTGGTCTGTAACAGATCCCCACAATAATGTCTCCCATTTCTGTTCTCCCTTTAACCCTCATCCACAAAGTCTCTGTCGACTGCTCACCTGTCCCCAGACAGAGTTCCATACTCCAGCCTATCCCTAACATAAATAGCAACTCCCCCTCCCCACCTACCAGGCCTGCCTTTCCTAAAGAGCCTGTAACCTTCCATTCCAACATACCAGTCTTAGGAGCCATCCCACCATGTTTCTGTGATGCCTATGACATCATACCCCCGTAAATGTGCACACAACTCTAGTTCCTCTTGTTTGTTCCCCATGCTACGCGTGTTTGTACAGAGGCATCTGAGCCGAGCTCCAATTGAAGCCGGCTCACCGGCTGGAGCAGCTGGAATATGTCTACATTGCTCTGAAAGTTTATTATAGGTGCTGGCAAGTGACTCGGTGTGTTGGGATGGAATGATGCTCCCCTCCTCCAACACATCTAGTTTAAAGCATCCTTGACCAGTCTGGCAAGCCCCCTACCAAATCCACTCTTCCCTTTCTGTGTCTTACAGCCTTGTAATTAGCTACATGCAATAATACAACTGAAGACTGAGATATAGAATGTCCAGAGATCAAGACATGTAGACAGAAGGTGGAAAATAGCTGAGGAAGCCCCTAGGATACAGACTGCAAAAGACTCCTACACAAGACTAGTTTGTTTCATGAACTTGTATAACTGGGGCCAGCTCTCCCAGAATTAAGGCCACCAAACTTGAGCTGGATACTTGTCAGAGCCCCCTGAATGCCCTGAGGAACACAAACCTTCATAATTAGTTGGCACCCTCAGGTAGTATGAGATGAACTCTCAGGCTTTCAGTTCTATTAAACAGCTCTTAACTCCCTGGCACTAGCAGAATTTGTTGCCATTAGACTTAATTTATTCTAATTAAGTACTGCTTAGTGCCGCTCTCGTTCATGAGGCAAAATCAGTTTTCTAGGAGAAGTCCTAATCAAGAGGCAACTTCATTTCAGAATATTCCAGTTTCCAACAGCATTCTGCAATAAGTTCATTTATAGAGCAACTCACTGCAAAGCATTTTACAAGTATTACCTACAGCAGCAGTGGAAAAGCTCTGAGTGTGCAGCAAAGGGCAGTGGCCTACCCGTCTGCAGAGCAGGGTAAGGATGTACCTTGTTACACCTTATGTCTCTTTTAAGGAGAGAAAGATAGATGTGAGAATTAGGAAAGAGGAGATCTTGGAGAGAAAGCCTCAGAGTGAGTTTGGTTGCACTGGGCTTGATGAGCAGACAAAGGGCTCAGTCAGCTACTGGTCTGGATTGGGATGGAAGACTAGTGGGTTACCAGCACAAGGACAGCGCTTGCTTTTGGCTGTGTGGGTGAGGTTACCACTGCTTTTAGTGGGAACTCAACTACGTTAAAACTGGTTGCCCTGGGAAATGCCACTCATGCTGTTTCAGGCCATCAGCACAGGACACTGCAGCAATTACTTCTCTTTTTAAAATAATGGTGCCCTGTGGCGTAATTGTGATGCTCTTCAGAGTAAAATTCTGCCTTTCCATAAGTGACACTGAAGTCCTTTAAGAGCTTTTATTCCATATATGCTTAATAATTGGTACCTGTTAACTTTAAAATGCAAGTGTCTCAGCAGTTGAACGGTCCCCAGCTTTCCTTTTCCCTGTAAGCTTAAAGTTATCTCAGAGATCCAGAGCAAGCAGGAATACAGTATTCCGACTCATTGTCCAGTCAATAAAGTGAAAAATGCCATTCCTGTTTTAGCAGATGGCAGCAGAAATGCAATACAAGGAGCAAGAGCACTAATACAGAAATCAATATCTATTACAGTTTAAATCACATTGCAGTCCTGAAACGATAACAGCAATCCTTTAAGAGCTAATGCTGATCCTGTTTGTATTAGAAATCGGTTCAATGTGCTTCAGGTTTTAATTCCGTTACAAAAATAATTACCTTTTAGCCTCGGCCCTCCAAGCCCAGACCAATCCTCCTTCCCTAGGCCCTGCTCCCACAAAGGAAAACAAGCCCACCAGCAAAGAAGTCCCCAAACCAACCTTACCCCTTCCTTCCTCATTCTGCAACCAGGAAGCTGGAGAAGGGAATTTTATAATGGAGACTGCTGGGAATTCCCAGCAAACATGTGGCATGGGAAGTGCAGAGGGAGTATTCATGGAGCTCTGTCTATTGCTGCATAAAGCCTTTCTGGGCAGCTACAAAATATCATGAAGAAGAAAGAAAATGAGTCTTTAGAAACTGCTGACAGAGCAAATGCTTCCTCCTTGGAGTAAAACTGAAGGTTTTTTATGCTGGAAAACAATCTTTTGATAGAATCAGAAGAGCTATGTGCACAGCAACGTCAGTAAACCCATACTCTGATAGCTCTCTGCATGCATGCCTTGCAAAGTAACTTTATGGCTACAAGGACTAGAGTGTTCCGGGAATACAGCAGGGGAAAACCAAATAAATTACATTATCACTACATTCATTGCCGCTACTACCGGCAAAATACTACATTCCGCATTGGTGTTCACAGATCAAGAGAGAGCCTGATAAATTGGATATGGCTGAAAGTCGTGAGATTGATTAAAGGATGGGAAAACACATCTTACAGTGACAGTCTCAAGAAGTTCAATTTATTTAGCTTATCAGAGAGAAGGTTAAGGCATGTCTGATCACTAAGTAAATGCTTACTTGGGAAAAGGGAAACTGATAAGAGGATGCTTTTCACCCTAGCAGAGGTGCAACAGTCCCATAGGCAGAATATGAAACCAGACAAATTAAGGCTAGTGAAGCCACAGACTTTTAATAGTAGAGGAATGAACCACTGGAGGAATTGCTGATCATTTTAGAGTTATAACTGGATGCCTCCCTAAGAGATGTGCTGTACCATAAAGTGAAATCCAGGCAGGTCCCAAACTTGAGAAAAGCCTTAAAGCTCAACTTGCCCAAGCCCTATTTGGTCCCTGGGCCCAGCATAGGTTGCTCCTACCCCAGCCTTGATAGTACCTCCTCTCACCTACTCCCTTTAGCTATTTTCTTTTGAACTGCCCCTCTCAGAGCTTCAGGTTTCCCTGTGGTGCTTTCAGGCTGATGGAAGAGAGTTCCTGGCACCTTTCAGCTCAGTGTTACAGGCAAAGAAATAAGAAAGCGCAAAAAAAAAGGGAGGAAAACAGGGAGAAAATTAATAAACCTCAATTTTTCTCCTTGGGAAAGGCAACAGGAGCTGTGCTGGGAGCTGGGCTCCCCTCTGCCCTGTGCTGGGCACTCCCACATCCCTCCACCACTCATACCCCAGGATGCTGTGGGGACACGTCAGGGCAGAGCAGCTTTCACAGTGGGTAGCTGCAAGCCAAGCCTCTCTCACAGCTTTTCACTGCAGTGTTGTCCTTCCTCAGGTTTTGCCATTTCCCAAGAAGTTCTCTCTGATTTCCAGTAATTTCCAGTCATTTCTAATGAGAAAATGTGCAGGGCAATGCCTGGCTTCCACCTCACTCATGGGGCAATGGTAATCCTGCTCTTCCCTTCAGCTTCATTCCCAGCTTTGTTAGCAGCACCGACCCCAGGGTTGGCTGCCAGTGCTCCTCAGGGACTCCTGGACACATCTAATGCCCCAATTCTGTCATCTGCTCCCTTCCACTTACCAAAAGCCACAGACATTTTGCATACCTCCACCCAGATTGTGGCTAGCAGAGCTCAGGTCCTCTCCCTCTGAATGCCCTGGGCTTCTCCTTCTGTCTCCTTCCATGCTCACCTCTCCTTGCTCCCACACTACTTGCAGACCCAGGGAAGCTCTCTGCTTCCTCACTCTTCCTGCCTTTCAAGAATGATCCACAGAAGGAGAACGTTCAAGACCGAACACTTAAACCCCTGTCTCTTGGGGAAGCCCCTCCACCTGTGACAAGCCACCATTTGTAGAAGTTAGCAGCAATACGCAACAAATCAAAGTTTGTGTTGGAAGGGACGTTCAAAGCTCATCCAGTTCCAACCCCCTGCAATGAGCAGGGACATCTTTAACTAGATCAGGTTGCCCAGAGCCACATCCATCCTGGCCTTGAATGTCTCCAGGGACGGCACATCCATCACGGCCCTGGGCAACCTGTGCCAGTGCTTTACCACCCTCATTGTAAAGTGTTTCTTCCTTCTCAAATACTACTGAACAAAAGCCTTTTTGTAAGGAAAAGCCAAGTCAGCAGCATGTGTAGATACCAGTGAAAGCCTCTAAGCAAGGCCTCGGCTAGGTAGACCCTGCTGCCAAGCCTGCCTGGGTCTGTGCCAGCCCCGGTCCCAGTGAACAAGCTGTCCCACTCACCATGCTCCTCGGGCTGCCTCACACCCAGGCGGCACCAGCTTTCCTCCTGGCAACCAGATTTTGGGCCTTTCAGAAGCACTGAGACGTTTGCACCGTCTGGTGTTTGTGAAATCTTTTGGAGCTGCAGACCAATTAAAGCGGTTTGTTTGCCCTGCTTGGCGAGATAAAGAGTATTGAGGACATTATTACTGCTCTCACTGTTTTGCCTGCCAGGAATCCCCCCTCCCGGCCATGCTCACTATGCCAGGCAGGCTGGTGACCAAGTCTTGTCCTGGCTCTTTTAACCATTCCTATGGCTCAGGGAACGAATCCATGTTTATTCATGTGAGATGTAACATTCTTATTCAATCTACCCTGATTTTTGTGTTTCAGTATTAAATGATGGCTCTCTATTTGCCAAAAGAATTCCCTCAGAATGAAACCACTGGCCCAGGAGGCCACCTCTTGCCCAGGGCACAGCTGAGCCCCAAATGCCTCATAAACAAGAGGGTAGGTTCAGATCACTGCCAGGAGCACTGGTGCCATTTACAAGCCCTCGTCCTCCCTGGCTACCAGCAGTGTCTGCTGGAACAGGAGTTACTACAGTTGAGTAAACCTGGTTTTGGAGGCAGAGATCAGTTTTTCACCCAGTGTTTGCCTGGGGCTGTGATCCATGGCTCCAGCTCCTGTGTTCAGCAGTGGCAGAAATGACATTACAGCCAAATGTTACAGTCCAAGTGTTTTTGTCCACAATGCACTTCACAGCAGAAACCTGAGAAACAGGCAGTCCCTAATGCATATAATTTTATATGCGCATCATTGGGGCTTTTATGTTTATTGATTTAAAAAAGAACACCCTAACAAAGTGTCATTACTAAGAAAATCCAAACTTCTTTGCTGCAATCTTGGCCTCACTGAAGCTGGTGGGAACCTGTGTTTAACTTCACATTTTCTTTATCATGAGTCTCATATGGGAGCAGCTGACATCAGGCAGCTATGAAACCAACACAGCAACTTACACATCAGCTTTAGCAGCCTTTGGATCGGGACCATAAATGATGATTTGTAAGAAATCTTGACAAGTACTATGCAACTAAAACAAACAAAATGGCTAATAGGTTACATGCATCACTTAGTATAATAAACCTCTGATGATTTATTGTGTTTTTAATTCTTGCAATATGCAAAAAGGTTAAATTAATTATTTCTGCAGAGGCATGATGATATTGGGCTCCAATGACATATCTCTGCAGCGCAGTTTGCCTGGACGACTAATAAGAACTGAACATTAAAACACCTGGCTTTGGCTTTGATTAGAATTACCATAGGATAATGGGAAAAATATTAATTACAAAGAAGAGAGGGTAAAGGAAATGAAATAGACAGATACTAGTGAATACTGTACATTAATATTTACTAAGGAATTAGGATAAAAACTTTGAACATGGTTAGCAGTGAGGTGTGAAATGCACCATATTAACAAGTTACTCAAACAACAAGATAAAGTGCAATCAGAGGTTATTTCCATCCTTTTGCACTTAATAACACTCTACCCCATTTGGAAACAGGATGCATTGGCCAAAAGCATAAAAGGTGATGGTGGTATCTGGATGGAGCAGAAACTCATGAGCAGTAGCATTACCTCCTGGCCATCAACACTGCAACCAGTGCACTAATAAATGAAGAAATGAGTTGTTTTACACACACTTCTCCTGGCAAGATACCCAAAGCAGCTCATCAAGGAAAATCAAAACTAGCAGTGGTCAACATTTTAGGAAAACCCCCATCCAAAATCAATGTAATAAGCATAACTGCCATTGTCAGTGCTACTGAATCCACATCGATCAGGTCCTAGCTGTTTAGCCACTTGGGCATAGAGCTGAGCTGCATAGCATGACCTAAGGGTTAGTGACCTGTGACCACTTAAGGTTGGGATTGGAAATAACTGTAAGCCAGAGAAGTATCTATTGATTAGTAAACAAAGGAAAACGCACTTGAGCGCCTGTTTTCAGAAGGTCCCTTAAGATATATTGAAACCAGTATGCACATCCCTATTTTATACTGTTCCTCAGTATACAGCCCCAAAACCCACACCCAAAAACTCACAACAAAAGGCTTCACTACACAGCTAAAGCAGTGGCTTCCTAAAAGGCCTGAGTCTCCTGGGTAAAAGGTGACAGGTTTGGAATCATTGTTCCTGGGGCTGGAGCCAGTTTAAGCATCCCCCATGTCCTGTGCTTGCATTGCATCCCCCATGGACGATCCCCATCAGTTCTTCACACTATGGAAACAGACAGCTCCCTGGTTCTGGAAACATGCCCAGATCACTAAATGGTTTATTACATCTGTGGGAAGGCACAATCGAGGAAAAGGAAACCATCCCCACAGGCAGGGTCTGAGAATGGCAGAGTGATGTACCACATCCAGCCCAGGTGAGGACAGCACACAGCAACGGCTGACCCTAAGCCAGTGAGATATGATGAGTAAAATATATCTGATGACATCTAATTGCTCGAGGTACAAGTCAGATTGGTTTTCACTGTTGTATTTTGTTTCTACTTTTACATGTACCACACTTACAGAAACAGACAATGCAGAATAAGAGATGCTATTGATGCAGTTATATAGCAACCAAAGAAGAAATATGAGATTCTGAGGGAAAAGCACAAAGCATACACTGAATTTCAGTGAGGGATCTCTTCCTTCCTGTGATAAGAGCAGATAAGATGAAACACTCATATTTTCCACAGCAAAAGAAAGGCTTGCTTTGACAATAACAATCTACATAACATATCCTTCTTACAGCACAGCACGGTGTCAGCTCTCAGACGCTGAATTAAATCACGAGGAAAAGTGTTATTTCTATGCTGCAACAACCTGCAAGCCTGCAAGTAATGCAAATGATCAAGCTCTAAAGCAGATAAGCCCAATTCACGTCAGCTAATATTTATATGGAAATAGGTCTTGTCAAAAACAAAACACAGAGCAAAGGAAACCCCCTGGTTTGACTCCATAACAAGACCGTGTTTGATTGATAATGATCATTTCATCACTGTAATAAGTTTAAGTTTTTATATGGGATTTGATTTAGTGCAGCATAATGCTCTGGTTAAAAACACATTAATAACAAGTCAACTGAAAAAATTAAAGTGTTAGCTTGCCAAAGGGAGAATCATTAAAACATGTTTCTAACGAGGGTTCCTAATGAATTGTTACTAGTCTGCCTATATTTTTCAACACTTTCACTCACACTCCAGATGCAAATAAATTATTACTGCTGCTAAAACCTGTGGGTAACATAGGTAAATAAAGAAAAAAGGGTGGTAATACTGAGGAATCCAGATCACTCAGCTCATTCAAAGAAAATACACTTTAACAGGGCCAAATGTGACCTTATTAACATGTTTAAAAATGCTGATCATCCTGACCAGCATCTTAAACTGACTGCAGTTTGCTACATCATCTAGCCTTCAAACAAGACTAGAAACATGACAGCTACTTGAAGGAGAGGCCAAATAAAGCAGTCTGCTTAACTTTTAAAGCTTGTATTTATTTCCATTCCAACATTAAGCTTCCAGACCAGAGTTGTGCAATTCCCAGTACCAAAGAGAACTGTCATGGAAAGCAATGAGTCATGAAAACCACTGCATGCTTTGCACTGCACTTTGTAACACGCACGCTATAAATGGCTGCAACAATGCCTACTGAAGACACACTTCTGCCTCTCATCCTTTGTTCCTGCCTTCTCATGTGCTTTCTGTTCTTTTCTGTTACTGCCTGTAGTGAACCTTTAGCATCTGCACTTGCTGCCCTATGGCAGTATAGCTACGTACTCCTCTGCAATTCAACACACAACTTGAAGATGCCTTTAATTGTTCTTCTAACTACATGAGTTAGTACTGGAGGAGTTCATCAGCTGTCGCCTGCTGTCTGAAACCAGTATAATTAAGAGTATTATGGGGCCTGGCTTGTTTAAGGATGGGACTGCTATGAAACTGTCAATCACAGTACAATTATTGATCCTATTACCTTCCTTTCCTCCCCTAAACCATGTCTCAAACCTCTCCTAATCCATCTTCCTCATCCATTGTCTTCTACTCACCCATGCTGTACCCTCAGAATAGCTTCATTGTATTCTCTGTCGAACCTTTTCTTCTAAAAAAAGGTTATGTACATATAAGCATGAGAACAATAAATCATAAACATGGCTTGACCGCATGAGCTAGGGTTAGCTGATAGCCGGGTCTCTGCTGGGAGTTTACGCAAGCACATTTCCCCAGTGCTCCAGTCTCAAATGCTGTTCTGGAAAACATTTAAGCACAAGGCATTATGCAGCCCCCAAAACACTGTGTGACTGGAGGTCTGGGCAGGGAAAGCTTGTTCTCTTAATGAGCGCCTGCTGTAAGAGATGCTGCCAATATCCTGTGCAGATGACACCAGCAGGAGAAAGTCAGGTATTGATCCGTGCCTCCAGGATGCAGGAGTAGTTGTTAAGGGTCTCCTGAAAGCACAACCCACAGCAGTTCCTCGGAGCTGTGAGCGTTGCTGGCAATAGCATTATTCCTGCAGCCCCAGTTACCCAGGTCTGCAGTGCCATGGAGCAGAACCAGCAAGAGGCTTTCCAGAAATAGAGATGCAAACAAGCATCCCATTTACCAACCCTGTCACTTTAAGGGAGCTATAGATTAAATAGAGTCCAGCTCGCTGCTTCTGAGTAGGCAGATTGTTGTGGGTAAGACACTTCCTACTGTGTTGACTTCTTAAATCTACCCAGTGCCTGCTCAAAAAGAGCTGAAACTGATTATACTCAATGTGCTAAATGTCACTTAGTCATGATATGTGAGGTTTCTTCCTGCCTCCCGTGGATTGGAAGAAAACAGACAGAGCTATAATTTCATACCAGTGAGAGAAAGTTCAGTCACCAAAGGGCCAAGGAAACGGTGCCAAGCTGGTGACGATGGCTGGAGGTGGAAACAATGGTGAAGGAAAGAACTAATACAGCCTCAACTGTCATGAAAGCTCTACTGAACTACATTTAAAATACTAGGGAGCCATTTTAGGAAGACGAAACACTTGCTAATGTGATGCTGTTATTAAAATTGTAGCCAGATTGGATGGTGGCATAAAACATGTCACTGGAACCAGCATTTCTATATAGGATGCCTTGAGTTTTGCTTGAGGGCAGAAAAAGCAGCAAATGAACCAGGAGATTTCCACTCCCCACCCCAGATGAGTTTCATGCAGTTATATCAGCCAGTTTATATATCAGAAGGCATATGGGAAAGGGGCTATTTTTAACCGAAAAAATCGGAATCAGACAATTCAGCATTTTCTCTTTTGGCTCCTCAATGGTAAGACCTTAACCTGGGGAAGGTATTTTCAATTCCAATCCAGTACTGCTTAGTCTTGGTAAAATGCTGTGACATTGGGGGCTGCAAATAGCTCACTTGCAAAGCAACAGTACCACTGTACATTTGTTGCAGTAGTTCTCTGGGAGAAGTAGCTGTGAGGGACGGAGAATGGAATGGAAGGAAAGGCAAGTGGATTTCTTTGGAACAAACCTGAAGTCACTCCCACTCCCCACAGATGGGATGCAGGGTTGGCATTCCTCCTATTACCAGGCATTGTGAGTGGAGAGGGGAATCCTAGAATCACAGAACGGTTTGAGTTAGAAAGGATCTTAAAGCTCATGCAGTTCCAACACCTTCCAGTAGAGCAGGTTGCTCCGAGACCCATCCAACCTGGCCTTGATCACTGCCAGGGATGAGGCAGCCACAGCTTCTCTGGGCACTGTGTGCCAGTGCCTCAACAACCACCCTCGTTGTTGCAGACTTAAAAACATCAGTGGCCAATCTGAAGTAAGGCTGGCTGTGTAATTATCATTGACTAGGAGTTAAATCAGATATGTCACGCTGTGAACCCTTTGGGACAAGAGTGGTTAAAGTATGGGGGAAGCTCCTTTTGGACTTAGGTCTCCCCCTGTAGCCTTCCTTCCTGAGTGCCCCTAGGACACAGCCTCAGTGCTGCCATGGCTTCACACTAGTTGTGTGCAGGTGATGTACAAAAAGCTGGGTCATGCAATAAGGGAGATGATGCACATCTCTCAGGGGACTGCTGCATGTCAGGCCACCAAACAGGGAATGGCTGCTGTGCAAGTGGCAGAATTTGCCCTGGGGGACAGCTTGGCCAGTCTTTTAAGCACCACCACCTCCTGACATGTGGGCACACAGAATCTATCTCCTCCACAGTTTAGAAACATGACAGCAGATCATTCAAAGATACCAGAGTTAGCTGCAAAGCAGCTAGCGGGGACAGCAACATCATCTCACCACAGTAGAACAGGCTTCACTCGCTGGCCAAGCCCTCTGCAGAGTAGCAGTCAAGGCCATGGTGCTGTAGGCATCCTGCCATGCCACCACATGGCCAGCACATATCTGCTAGACCATGTATCTTCACAGGGTTTACAATCTTGCCGTGGGATGACAGTACTGCCATACACTTTGGGATTCTTGAAACCCCATCCAAACACACCTACATAGAGACTTGACATTTTTGTTCATGTCAGGGGAAATATCACTCCTGAACAAATGTGTGCTCAAGATCAGGATTTCCTGTTTAACTCTGGTCCAATCCTAAGAACTCATCAAGCACATACTTATATTTAGTAACCTTTAGCCTTGCTGAATCCTATATTCAGATCCTTTCCACTTTCTTTCAAAAGGTATTTATCAAGGCAGACTTCTCTATTTTACATCTCATCCTTTTAAAGGTCAGGGTACAATGCTGTATTTATAGAAAAATCATAGTTATCAACAGCTAACATATGGGATGTACTGAATAGCAGGAGTCATGGTATTTATATCATATTTACTGAAAATGTGTTTGCAGCCTCATTCCTCTTATACTGCTGGGTGATACACTAACAAATTAACAGTGATGGCAACTGATTTACTAAATAGAAATTATAATGATTCACTAAATTACAGCAGCACCTGCTGTTGCATATCGGCATTTATGGGACCTGTACTGATGAATGTTAACACCACAGTGTGTTAGGGATATCAACTAATAAGTCCTACACTCAAATCAATATAGCTCAAGAAAAGCAGTAATAATTATTCTGCCATCTAAGAGAGAGGCTTTCCACTGGTTGCAGCATTTGCCTTCGTGTTCAAGGCTGTGTAGTTATACCTACTAAATTCAGCTCAAGAGCAGCAACAGGACAACCTAAATAAATTCTCCTGTGAAAGCAGAGCTCAGCAGTGAAGCTGCACTCTACCATGACTTACCCCTTCTGTGGTATCTCTAACTCATTCCCATCTTCAAGTGATTGGACAGGAGAGCAACTGCAAATCCCAAACCAGTCATGTTTAATTTATGGCGGTAAAGCCGCCTCTGCTGCATCCTGTCCTTTCTGTGCATTCTGATGGGAAACAATGGGCTTCCAGCACTGAACTGGCTCTTCTGCAAGTGATTTAGTTCCTGAGATGCTGCAAGTGTAGCCCCTGTGCTAACCTAAAGCAAGCAGATTGACCTCCTAGAGCTGCCTCCCAACTGGTCCATCCACACAGCTGCTCAGGTGAGCTAGCTTCTGTCAAAACAAGTGCTATGTCAGAAATACAAAGGAAGAAAACACATGAGATTTGAAAATAAGCAGGGTTGGTTTGTTGGGTATTTGTTTTGGGGGTATTTTTTGTTTGACTGTGCTTTCATTTGGTCTTGGTTTTTAAAGCTTGCCTTTCTCCTAAGCAGGGCTGGTGGGGAGGAGGAAAGTCCTGTTATGGGGTCAAGTTTGCATTGTGAGACCATGATTCTCCCTTTTGCCCTGTGCTTTGTGAACCATCTTAGGAAAAACATGAAACACTTGAATATCAACACTACATTAACATGAGGGCATCTTTCACCTGATCTAATCATATGCATTGGCCTAGATAGCAAATATCTAAAAGGGGTCTAATGTATTATCTAATGTAATATCTAATCTGTCTGGTGGTTCTGCAGTGCCTCTAGCAAATGGATTGATAGTCTAAACCCAAATGCATCTATTGGGAGAGTTACTCCTGTCTGCCTGAAGGCCAACAACTGCTTCTTCCCTTTTAATGGAAGCTCACCTAGTTCAGAAGAAAGGTTTGCTGCTGATACAGTGTGAGAACTCAGTGCTGCTGAGGAGAGAACGAACGCATATCTCCCATGTGTCAATCTGACAATTTCCACAGATACTGAGAATCAGATTTGAATGTGTTCAGTACTTACAGGATTGGTTCTTATTATGCACTGGCCTTTTAGTCTATTAAAAGTCTAAGTGAAGGAAAGCTAAAGCTATTTTACAAGCCTTGAAAATACACATTCCAAACCCAATAAGGCTGTAAAATGTGAAAAAGCTGCCTAACACGTACACACAACACAGCTTCATGCAGTGTCCTACAGGAAGCAAATGACACCATCCTCCCTGCAAAACTGACAGGCATCAGATGGAAATCTCATTTCAAATCCTCTGCGCTGCCTCCCTCCAAACGTGCCAGCTAATGCTTCTAGAAGCACTCAAGACTGCAGGCCTACCAAGGAGTCTCATAACTATCACCTTATTAAACTATCATCTGTCATCATAATTCAGTTATTTGGTGCCTTGGCCATTTCTCCTCAGGATTGTTTTTCAACACCTGTAGCACTGGATCATTTACCTAGATGGCATTTTATTTCATTTTTACAATTCCAATCCAATCTGCGAGCTAACAGAATTGTTTCAGCTGTCAGGGATTTGGAGGCACACAGACAGCTTCATTAGAAATCAGCCTCTTTGCTGATGCTGTAAGAAAAATGCACTAAAGCTATGTGTTCCTCTAATTTCATTAGGAGCTCTCCAACTCTCTTCAGGTTAGACTGACTGAAAAAGATAGTGCTCCATTACCACAGTACATTTAAAATATGTGTTACACACAAAACTGCTCATCATATTGTTTTATGCCAACATAAAGCCAGATCTATATCAATGTGAGATGGTTTCTCAAATTACTGTTTGAATTAAAACTGGTATCTTCATATGAAGAACCTGATACGTGCAAACTCTTGCCAGACCTCCTCACACAGGTTATGGACCAGTGGGGCCCCCATTGTTCTCCACCTTCAAGCACCTGCCTTCGGTCTGCTGCTGCTCCCTTCACAGGGAAGCCAGAAACGCCCCTGGTCTTTAAAGACTTCACCGCTGTGAGAGCTGCACAACCTGCCCGTGTCTGTGGTGACCCTGGGTGGTCTTCTTTAAAATACAACGTGTTTTAGTAGTCACACAGAGCACAGTGAATTAAATCCTTTAAGGAGGAAGGGAAAGGAGGTACATGCAGTGATCCTAAAAATCAGAACTATGACCAAACCCCCCTGGCACTGCCTCCAGCACCCTTCCTGGCTTGCACTTCTTTGTTCCTAGCTAAGTTTTCAGGCAATTTTATGACTGCTTCTCTTTCCAGGCTCTGCCATGCTGCTCTTTGCTGGTCTCTCTCTGCTGCTCAAGGTTAGAATTCAATGGCCTTCCCCTGCTCCGTGAGGAGCCCCCTGTTCAAGGCTCCTGGCCAGAGGCTGGACTAACACTCCTCCTCGTCCTCCTCTCTTCTGTCAAGGTGCACCATGACACTGAAGTAAATGGAGTAAGCCAAGTCACTTCTGCTTTTTGGAAACGACAGAGAGAAATTTCCACCACCCCCTACGGTGGGCCATTCCCTATAGCTAGAGAAGCATAGAATCAACTCCATTTGAAAGGACCTTTAAGATCATCAAGACCAAGTGGTCCTCAGCACTACCAAGTCCACCACTAAACCATGTCACCAAGAGCCTTGTCTACATGGGTTTTGAACATAGCCAGGGACAGCAATTCCATCACTGCCCTGGGCAATCTGTTCTAATGCCTGACTGCCCTTTTGGGGAAGGCATTATTCCTAACAGCCAGTTTGCCTTTACAGCTCCACATTGCCTCCTCACTACCCAGGGGCCATCTGTCTTCTGCTCAACAGAAATGGGCAGGAGGGGATGCGCCTACAGTGCTGAGACACTTTACTGAATGGTGGTCATCTCATACTGATATTTCCCCACACAAACAATGTTAATGCAAACCACACTGTTGAGCTTTGAGGATAGAAATGCTCAGCAGAAGTACTAAGTCAGAGATTTCTTCTCCTCCCCTTACCCCAGTGGTTGGCACAGCTCAAGTGGGAACCCACTGTGGTGTTATCCTTTGGATACTGAGAGATGTATCCCCTTTGGATGTGCTGGGGAGCTGGGGCACTTGCTGAACTTCTTAAACCAACCCCCCTCTAGTTTATGGATTTGCCATACCAAGCAAAAAATAGCTGGTTTGATCCATTTAATATGACAATAACCCACTTTAAGAGAAAAAAAAGCCAAGACGTGTGAGACAGTCAGCACAGGTACATAACAGTGTTTATAAAAGTCACACAAAACGAAATAAAATTGCCCTTAGTCCAGTTACACTACAGTTACATCAAAATTGCCTCTTTCCCTCATTAAAGTGAATTGCTGTTTCCCTCCTAATGGGATGATAATCATGACTGGAGGCCCTTTGCCTGCCCTTCCTTCTTCCTGGTGGGAGAGCTTAACTCTTAGAACCAAGCTCTGCACACACATTATTGATCCCAGCCCAGCCAGGCTTCCAGCTGGGTCTGTAACAAAGCCTGGGTTACTGAGCTCACTCACAGAGCAGCTGATTTACCTCTTGAACTTCCTGATATTATTGGATCTTCCAGTGGAGACTTGTACAGAGAAAACAAGGGCCGATGATTAGCTCTTCTGTTCCCTCCTGCCCCCCAGCTGCAGCTACACAGGACAATCAAGCACAGAAGCTGTGGGTCATTCCCTTTGCATCAACTCCCTGAATGACTTCTCTAAATCACTTCAGATCTATGCAGAGTACCCTTCAATCATATCTATGCTTTTCCACTGCTGAAGCAAAAAGCGCCCCAAGAAGTGTTTGCCATTACCTGTTGAACTGCTGTAAAATGAGAATTTCCCTCTTGTTAGGTGCTCACAGGGGGTCTCTTGACAAAGCCCACTTGGGCAGGGTTAAGTAATTTCTGATGCCTCCCCTATGGCTGGTTCTTTGGAATCCCAGCCACACACCTGCAGACAGCATTAATCACGGATGCCAGCTTCACTCCCCCAGGCCTGGGAGTCCTTGGCAGCTTCATGAATTAATTGTTACAGCAGGGATCTCATTTCCAGGGAATGATTAAACACACTTTTAAGGAACATAGGATCCAGCTTATAACACAGGGCTTGGGGTTTTTCAGGCAGAGCTCAAACGTTCCTTCTAAGGTATGGTTATTCACATATTTTCTACCATCTGAGCGTAGCAGTTTGCTACTTCACAGGAAGTCTCTAATCACCTCTGGGTTAGAGAGAAAGGATGAGCTATACAGCTCATCCTTTTGGAAACCCAAAGTCAATGAAAGGCTTGTTAATCTTTCGGGATCCCTTAGTTACTGTTATCCCAAAGGAGACTTCCTATTTGAAATTATGAAGGGTTTGTGCCACTGCTAAATCTTCTTTTCAAGCAATGATCAGCTTACTTTCCTCTTTAATTATATTCTTCGGAGCTCAGGGTACCCAGAGCCATTTTTGACCTGGATGCATTTCATGTTGCACAGAGATTCACAGGTTCCATCCCATTTTTGAGGGATTTTGTTTTGGAACCTCTTCCTACTGGTTTAAGAGCACCTTTGGCTTATTGTGATGTTCTGTATTTTCTTCACTGGGATACAAAGACCTTCAGTTTGGAAGAGAAGACTCACACCACCCTCCATACTTCTACAAAGGCACCGGCTGCCGTACCACTGCTAGCAAGAGCAGTACTGCCAAAACAGCCCACACAGCTGGATCCAGGACACGTGGTGCAGCTGTGATGCTCCAGCCTCGCACAGCACACTGGCGCTTGTCCTAGGTAAGTGTGAGAGCAGCCTTGTACCCAGCTAATTCACTTCCCAGAAGTCCTTTTTATCCTTTTATGTCCTAACAGAGTGGCCTTCTTTTTTTTTCCCTATTATCAAGTAGGGATTCAGGCGTCTTTAAGACCTGCAATATAGAATCACAGACTGATCTGGGCTGGAAACGACCTTAAGGCTCAGCCAGTTCCAACCCCCTGCCATGTGCAGGGACACCTTCCACCTGAGCTTGTTGCTCCAAGCCCCATCCAATCTGGTCATACGAGTTCTGCTCCGTCCCCCTTCCCAGCTAGCTCCCTGTCCCAACTAGCTCCTCCTCTTCTTCCTCCTTTTTATGTTAGGTTAACATCTGGCATGGAGCCCGAAAGGAACAAGGACTACAATCACACTTCCCAGCTAGGAAAAACAGAACCTTAGAGCTTTTCTATTCTCTCCCTTTCACCCTCAAATTATTATTGAAGTATTTTCTCTCATCCATTACTTGTGCACATCAAGAGTCAGTGAGCAGCAAACACAACTGGGGTGGCACCTTCCGAAATGAAGCTGTGAATTCACATGCCTGGGCAAATGAAAAGACCTGGCATCCAGATACCAAACTAATTGCCCTGCAACCACCAACTTTCACAACTTTGTACCTGCCTCCACAAAGCCCTGGCTTTTGGTTCTTCCTCCTACATTAGGAATAATGCGAGAGAGATTTACATTTTCCAGCTAAAGCCTGGAGACCCCAGACTGAGTCCTGGGCTTGTGACTAAAGAAACTCACTATTTAACCTGTGTCGCATTAAAATGAATAGGGACTTCAGATAAAAGGAAACCATTCTTTTCCTCTAAACAAAGAACTAAACACTACAATAATTTATATTGCCAGCTCAGCTATAACCACCAACCTAATAGCTACCGGATCCTCTGATGGCTGTGGCAGGAAAACTCCCCCAAAGGATGCTCTCTTTGCTAAGGAGAAGTTCCTTTGTCTTTAGGAACAGGGAACCCACAGAATTCAGCTGCAGGGATCTGGTTCATTGTTGTACACAGAAGAGTTCTAAGCTACCTAAAACTTCAGGGATGCTTGGTTCCTTCCCTCTGGAGGCATTTGGGGAAGTTCAGTCCCATTTGTCAGTGTGAGCAGACCTAAAAGTAGAGACTGAGTGTCTCATCTCATAAAAGGACACACTTCAGAAACCCCTCATTGCATCTGCATCACTGAATATACACACGAAGAAAAAAACCCATCCCACAATTCTGAAGCTTATAAAACAAAAGGTGGCTTCCTGATACATCATGAGGGGATACAGCAGCAGGAAAACACAGAGCATATCCAATGTGGGGCTTCCATGTGCACCTGATATTCACCCCCTTTGCATTATGGCACGCCACAGGCACTCCCCAGGCCTGGGATCTTCGAGCTCCACTCAGCCTCATACAGCCTGCCACAAGCTTCACCCAATTCAACTTTCTTTCAACAGTTCCTCTGACTGAGGATAAATACAATGTGACAGATGAATTACACAAGTGTTTGCTAACACGTTATTTGTTAAAACCCATAAACAAGACAAGCACAGCACTGCCACGTGCAACTCATCATGCAGTAAGTTTCCAGTTAGTCCTTAGGATTCAAGGTTATGTGTATGATGGGACTCGGTGTTCCTTTGTGCTTTTGGGTGTCTTGTAGGCAGGAGGCCTAGGTAGTTTGCCACTCGCAGGAACATACTTTGCATCAACAAGAAACAAATCTGCCAGTGAAGGTGAGGCTAACCATGCAGAGCTGCTCAGCCAGCTGCAAAGCTGCACGCTCCTCACAGTGGATCTGTCAGATCCACATCCACCTGGTGAAGGCGGCGCTGGGCTGGGAACATGCCTGCTACTGGCACAGCATGGTCAGAAGCATGGACATGCTGATGTGCATAGGAAGGTGATATTTTCCTTAAGACAGGAGGAAGTACCTCCTTCCAAGAGTGCCCTGCAGCACAGCAAGCCTTTACCCCACCAGTTTTCTGGCGAGCTGTTAATTCTTACAAGAGGAAACGGCCTCAAGCTGCACCAGAGAAAGCTCAGACTAGATATTAGGAACAATTCCTTCCCCAAAGGGTGCTCAGGCATTGGTACAGGCTGCCCAGGGCAGTGATGGAGTTACCGTCCTTGGAAGTGTTTCACAGACTGTGTGGATGAGGCTCTCAGTGATGGTTTAGTGGTGGCCTTGACAGTGCTGGGTAACAGACTTAAAGGTCTTTTCCAACCTAGCTGATTCTATGATTCATACACAGAATATTGCCTGTCCTACCAGTCATCCCCAATCTTAGCAGTTGACCTCTCCTCTGTGCTAGTCTCTTCTCATTACCACCCAGGTATTTAGTCACATGGGAAAATGCCCATTTCCATACACACGTTGTTGACAGGCTGCACGCACACAGAAATCCATGTCAGCTGGGGATGATGACACAGTGGCAGCCCCATCAGAGCTAGCTGAGCGACACTGGCACAGCAACCATGCCTCAGGGGCTTAGTGTTGTGTAACGTGCACAATAAGATGAAGTATGTTCATTAGTTTGTAAATTAGCATCAGAAAACAAAGTCTAGAGCTTCAATCCAGATTTATTTCTCATTTAAACCTCTCAAACTTCCTCCCCCCCCAATGAAGCTTGCAATATTTTGATTTAAATTGCAGTCATCAGTTTAATCCCTCATTTCAGGTATGACAGTAAAAGTGATGTGTTGTAAAATTCTTCCCTCAGCTAATGTTAGGGAACTTGATTTTAATGTGACTGAAACAGCTGCTGCTTTCTGTGCATTTGCCTTTGAAAACACCTCCAAAAATAGTAAGGCTGGCGAAATGCTGTGGTAAAAGAACATGCTTTCCCTGGACTGTTTTCTGGCAGACTTGGCTGTGTGAAGGCAAAGACAGTGGTTTTTAGGAACTGTCCGTGTTTATGAGAATGCTAAATATAGACATGAAAAGGCATGCTGTTCCTGGACAAGGGAAGCAAATATGTTTTCAGGAACAATTTGTGTGGGATCTTACCCACTAACCTAGAAAAATAAATGGCATATTCTAATGCATTTAGGAATATAAAATTAGAAAGACAGCACCAGATGAGCAACACATCTTTGGCAAAGAGAGAACCTCAACGCTTCATGGAAACGTTGCCTTCCTTTCCTGACTTGACATCTCTTCATTGTTTACTACACTTGCCAGAATGCTCAGTAGAGACCTGACATCCCAAGAGAGCATCATACACAAGGGTAGAACATCATCAGAACACCTACAGGTATTCTGCTCTCAGAGCATTTTGAACAAGGGAGGAAAAGGAGTACTGGGTTTAAGGTGAGCATTGCAACCCTTACTGCAGATGGGAGTGAGTGGGGCCCAGCTTGCTTGGAGAAGAATGGCAGCAAGCCCACCAGCCAACCTCAGGCAGGTATGGATAAGCTCAGATAGATAAATATTTAATCAACATTTCCCCTGCCAGCACAGAAACATGATGAAGCCGGTTAAAAAAGCAACAGGGAAACTGCTCAGAAAAATCAATCTGTGGAGGTAATCTGGTGACTGAGCATTAACAGGAAATACAACAGCTGCACACAGCTTGGTTCAGGACCAAGGAAACTGCTGGGTAAATGCAGTTTAGCATTAGAGGCAATGAGCTATTTAGAGAAATCAAATGAAGCACTTGTTCTCTGCAACCAGCTCAGCAGTGGATGAGGCAGCAGCCCACAGATGTGCTTCCTCCCACTACCACTGATTTGCCTGGATCCCCAAAGCAAGCTTACATCCATCCAGCCTTCAGCCTCCCCATGTGACACCAGCACAGAGCCAGGCCCACTGCTGTCAGTTCATGGTCAGATGCCTGCAGTGCACTTCTGGTGCTGACAAATTTTCATGGCCTCATGCTCCCCTTGGAACAGCTAAGGGCAGGAATGGCCTTTGCCTTCCATGCTGGGACCCCATTGCACTTGCAGGATATTTATCTCATCTGTATGTAATTATGTAATATATATACAGTACATGTATGTAAGAGGGAGATGATTCTCCTCCCTCCCTCCACTCTGGTGAGACCCCCCTGCAGCCCTGTGTCTTGCCCAGGGGCAACAACACAAGAGAGACATGGAGCTGTTGGAGCGAGTCCAGAGGAGGCCACAGAGGTGCTGCGAGGGCTGGAGCAGCTCTGCTCTGGAGCCAGGCTGAGAGAGCTGGGCTGGTTCAGGTTCAGCCTGGAGAAGAGAAGGCTCCTGAACGGGAGACCTGAGAGCAGCTCCAGTGCCCTCAAGGGGGGCTATAGGAAACCTGGAGAGGGGCTTTTGACAAGGGGGAATGGCTTTAAGCTGACAAACATTTACATTAGACATTAGGCAGAAGCTCTTCCCTGTGAGGGTGCTGAGGCGCTGGCACAGGGTGCCCAGAGAAGCTGTGGCTG
>JAOEHY010029990.1:0-22573 GCA_025447955.1 Psilopsiagon aurifrons | reverse complement strand
TCTCCCTGGAGAGCAGCAGAGGGGCAGGATCCCCTCCCGGAGCTGCTGCTCAGGCTCTGGGGGTGCAGCCCAGCACACGGTGGGGTTCTGGGCTCCGGCGCTCACTGAAGCCGGGTCATGGGGAGCTTCTCATCACTCAACACCCCCGAGGCCTTCTCCTCAGAGCTGCCTTTGTACAAAGCTTGGAGGATTGGGAATACCTGTAAGCAAATGTCGCATTCTGGTATCAAGAGCATTTTAATATTTTGCTCACTGTTTTATTATTGTTTCTATTTTGAGGAGGTATTTTAGGTAAAGATGAGCTACAGAACTCTGCAACTACCTGAAAGGAGGTTGTAGTAAGATGGTAGTCAGTCTCTTCTCCCAAGTAGCAAGCGATAGGATGAGGGAAAATGGCTTTAAGTTACGGTGTTCAGAAACCATATAGATGTGGTGCTTGAGACATGGTTTAGTTGTGGATTTGGCAGTGCTGAGTTGATGGTTAACAGTTGGACTGGATGATCTTAAGGGTCTTTTCCAATCTAAACAATTCTCTGTTTCTATGATGTGCTGTCAGACTCGACTTCTGGTTCCTAACTTGCCGGTAGCACCAGCATGTGGCAGTGGGTGGGTGCAGTCAGGGAGGGACACATTGTCTTTCACCTCTGTATTGCTGCTTCCAGGCTAGAGGAGCAGACCAGCTGCTCTTCCTCTAGGGTGCATTTGGTAATTAGTGCAATCTGATCGTCTCAGACCATTTGTCTGCATGCAGATTCCTTTTTAAATCCTCAGCATCCCTTTCTCGGGCTCTTGAAAGGGAAAAGCCCAAAATTATATTGATGTTAAGGTAACACTTTGTTGAGAGAGACTTTTTTAAGCTCTTACCTGAGAGGCTTCAGCAAGGAGTTTGCATGGACACATACAAATGGCAGGTCAGTTTACCTTTATAAAGTTAATGAAAATCATCCAAGAGTTTTACAGGAGGCCAAAGTTTGTGTCTGCATTGCACAGCACAGCGCATACCACTGAGGCTTCTGGAACGGAGGTTTACAAGTTACGTATGGTGTTACGGAGAATAGAGAGATGTCAGATGTGCTGGGGTTTGTGTCTGTTGCATTTGAATTTATCAGCTTGTGATGATCCTGTCTGTCTGCTTGGTAAGTTGAAGGAGACTTTTACAGAGAGCCCTAATTCCATGAGCAGAATATATTTTGTCAGCCTTAAAATGCCAGCACTTAGTATAGAGGCTGGGTCGTTCTGCAGCTCTTGCCAGAAACCTAATTGCCTGTTTGGAAAGAAGAATTGAGATGTGTCATTTTCTGAAGGGTGCAGGGATGGTGATTTTTGCCTGCAGGTAAAAAATGATGGGTGCTGCTTTGTTACTGTCATTTGCTGCTTGCACTTTCGTTATCCCTGATTTTATGTATTTTATTCTGTCTGAGGAGCAGCTGGCTACAAATAGCCAGTAATCACTTGCTTTTCTCTAATATCTCTTAATCATACATGTACTTCCTTTCCTTCCATGTGTGGTCAGGTGCAGGCTGTGTATGTCAGCGCGGTGTGCATGTGCTGTATGCCAGAGGCCTTCTGTACTTTGGGTAAGAGAAAAAAGCGGCCGTGTATGATGTGAAACAGGCTTGTAACAATTATAAATCAATAACGTGGAATTATTAGTCATATTTTCCTCATGTCAGTGAAAGACAGATTGAGTTTCCTGTCTGTCTCTTTCACAAGTTTACAGTTCCTCTTAGTAAGGAAAGTACCAACAATTTTTTAAGCTGAAGTGGCATTGTATCCAATCTCAGCTGTATTTGCTGCTTCTCCTCACCAAGCTCAGTCCAACCACAACCCGCCAACTCCTTGGCTGCAGCTGCATGTTTGAGAAGACCTGCAGCTGCATCCAAAACATGTGGACAGGATTAAGCCTTGTTAAATTGTTGTTCTGACAGAGGAGAGTGTGCAACTGCGGTAACTTTAAATGACAAATTCAGAGTTAGATACTACCCACGTGCAGTCTGGGGGTATAGATAACCATAGAATCACAGAACCACAGACTGGTTTAGGTTGGAAGGGACCTCATCCAGTTCCAATCCCCTTCCAAAACCTTCCACTAGAGCAGGTTGCTCCAAGCCCCATCCAGCCTGGCCTTGAGCACTGCCAGAGATGGGGCAGCTCCAGCTTCTCTGGGCACCCTGTGCCAGTGCCTCAGCACCTTCACAGGGAAGAGCTTCTGCCTGAGAGCTCATCTCAACTTCCCATCTTGCAGGTTAATGCCCTTCCCCTTGTCCTAGCACTACGTGTCCTTGTAATCTCCAATGCCCTAATGCCTGACAGTGTCATGCCTGTACTGTAAGCTGTGGTTAATTGACCTCATCTTCCAGTATTGCTGTTCTGAACTTTCTAGGCAGCTACTGGCTGACAGAACCACTGTCCTTTTAATACTGGGGTGTCTCGTGCTTGAAAACAAAGTCTGCTTAATGTAAAGATTTCACATTTTCTTGCAATAACTGTTGTCTCTATGAGGCAGTGAGATAAAAGATCAATAGGCAAAATGTCCTAAACAGCCACTCCCTCGATTCTGAAGTTGTGATGGCACATCAAGTAGCCTTGCTGCTGTTGTGAAGTTTCCTTGTTTGGTGTTTCTCTTGCTTTAAAACATAAATAATGGGCGTGTTCAATACCAGAAAACTGCTGTGATTATAAAACCTCATGGCATGGTTTTGTTTGTGTGCCTGTAACCAAGCCATGGCTGGCAGTGCATTGGAGCAGGTCTGTTTCATAACAAAGGTGCTGGAACTCCTGGGGCAAGCTGGGCCTGGGAGCATCATGTGGCAACTTCAGATGTGCACATGTGCTTTCCAGATATGCTTATCACTGCAGAGCAGGGTCCATGATCCAGCCACCAGGACTGGTGGGGCTTTTTTGTTTGTTTTCTTTAAATTTAGTAACTGAGGCACAATTCTGCACTGGGGTCGATGGGAAGGTCTCTCCTCTGGTCTACCAGAAGGCAGTTCCATGTGTGGTTTGAGCAGAGATTTCTCAGAGCTAGAGGACAGACGAAAGATTTCAGAAGAGAGAGGTGAGATACTTGAAGGGTGAGACGCTTTATTGAGCTAGTGTTGAGCTTGAGAACGGCTCGTCAGGCAATTTTAAACCTTGCACCCCATCCTAAATACTGAAGTAACTTGGAGGAGGTGAAGGTGCAGGCGGGCAAAATGTCACACTGGGAATGTAGAAGACGCATACTTCTTAGAAACAGAGCATCCCATAGGATGGGAGAAGTGTCTTTCAAATGCCTGAGCCATGTGCAAGACCTGTCCATGGCAGGCACACTTTAGCAGTAGGCAGAGGGGCCAAGAGCATCGTCTCATTCTCCTCTCCTGCCTTTTGGCTTAGATGGGAAGAAAACACAGCCAGCCCTGAAATCCCAGAGAGGCTTCTGCCCCATTAGAAGTGCACCGGGAGCCAGGTTTCAGATGGCAGCGCAAAGCTCTCGGTAAGACTGGTGGTGGTTTAATGAGCATGTGTAAACGAAAGTGCCGTGAGGACATGGAGTGCTCCTCACTGCTCAGAAGGTGTTCTTGGATAATTGTGATCTTCACTTGTCACAGTTAATTTCACTGGCGTAGTGAATGCTTGTGCACACTGCCTGCGTGGGGATCAGTAATGACAAGGCAACAGCAAAGCAAGAACCAGGGAAGGAGATAGCACTTTGAGCCTGCTTTTATTTTATTTTGTGTACTCCTTCAGCCAGAATTTTGCCGTGCTTTTAGCACTTGCTGGGGTTCATTATTTGAAGTTTAATTGCTTGGCTGGCTGTAAGTCCCTGGTTTAGTGCACTTTTTTTGTAAGTGCAGGAGGTACAGTGTTGTTGGTGATTCTGAGAATCACTACAGGTCATGTAGCAGATGGAGAAGAAGGAGGAGGAAGTTGCAGGGACATGAACAGACACATGTTCACAGTTTCCTTGTCCTTGACGCAGCCCCTTGTGTATGTTAACGTGTTGATTTGAAGAGAAGTTTGATCTCAGCCCTGCGTCCGATAACATGGAACTTCTTGCAACAAAAGGGAGTTGCAAGTATGTCAGGGCAGGATGTTTCTGACAGCACACAAAAAAGCTGCCTTGGCAGTGAGCCATTGAAAGGCGAGGCACTAGAAACACATGGAAATAGTATGATGTTTGTATAAAAAGTAAGAATTTATCTGAAACGCTGTTGTGCCTATAGAATCACAGCTCTCTTAGAGTATCAATAGCTGTGTGTTCTTGTTTGAATAGGGGTGGCACTGGCACTGGGGAAGTTACTAGTGCATGGTGGTCATAGTGGGAGGTTTTCCTGAACCCTTTCTTGTAAATACTGTAAGTGCTACAGAGATACAGAAAAAGGACAGCGTGACACAGAAAATCCCCAAACATGGTACAGAAAGGGCAAGGACTGTGCGTAGGTGCCATGCATCATGGCGGTTTCCTGACTCTTCTCCTTCATTCTTTCATTTATCTTCTCTAAATTGCAGGGCACAAAGGGATGATGGTTGTGTATTTTCTGATAGCCAAAATACCGTAAACCTATGCATTTGTTTTACTTGGGGAATGTGCTGGGGGTGTGGTGGGAGTGGTTTGGTTTTGTTTTCTATGCTGCTCTGTTATAAAGTGGTATACTGACATTTTAGCACTTAATTCAGACAGGGTCATAGACACTCCCTTTCTAAATCTGCTATGGGCACAGTTACCTGTGGAACCAGTCTGTCCCTGTCTTAATCTAGGGACTATAAACAAGGAGCTATCGGGAAAGCTATGCTCCTGCAAAATCCGCTGCTGTTGAATTGGCAAGGGTGCCTGAAACAACAGCAGGTCTGGATTTCTGTATTTGCAGAGGCTTGAGTTAATAGAGAAAGATGTGTTTTAACTGTATGTTTATTTGAATGTACTTCCATGGCAAAAATGTACTGCTTTTGGACTGCCTTTCTCCCCACTCCTGTAAGAAGTTAAAGCAGATGTCCTTCCCTAAAAAACTTGATGGCTCTTGGGCAGAGATGCTGTTCCTGGTCTTCCAGTTCTGTTTCAGTGTCTGGTTTCATATTACATAAAAATGTGTAAAAGACACATTACTTTAAACCTCCATAATCTGACTCCATAAATGATAGAAGGTTCATCTTCAGTGATTTAAAAACTTCAGGAGTGTATATGATTAAATATGCCATCAGTGCTTGACACCTAAATGGTTCAGAACCTTCTCTCTTTGGACAGAGAGAGCAGCATAAGTGACCAGCCAGGAATTCAGATGTGTGCCATTTGAAGTGGTTGGGTTTCTGAAAGCGCATGCCTATCTTCTGGTTCCCTAACAGATAGTTCAGCTTTCTAAAACTGTGTGGTGGTGGTAATTTTATTGTAGCTCTTTAACCACTGTTCAGAAAATTAAATGTACAGAATTCAAAAATGGCTTGCTAACTAACTGCTGTGGTTTGTTCTTTGTGTTATTTTATCTCCAGATCAGTCGTATTGTCATCGGCTGCATCACGACATGTACTTTCTTACCAGCAACAGCCGACTGAATGAGCAAGTAGTTGATAAAATTATTCTTCAGCTTAACAGAGTCTACCCCCAAATTCTTACCAATGCAGAAGCAGAAAAGGTAAATCGATGAATTTTACTCTTTCTCTGAATGTTGCATTGTTTTTGCAGGACAGTAGCTCAGCTGCCCTTCTTTCCAACTTGACTCTTGGTGCCATGTGCAGCCAGTCTTCCTCACAGGATCACAGAATCATATAATAGTTAGGGCTGGAAAGGACCTTAGGATCACATAGTTCCAGCCTCCCTGGTATGGGCAAGGTCGTGTCACACTAAACCATGTCACCCAAGACTCCATCCAACCTGGCCTCACTTCTTACTTGCTGACCAGCTGTATCTGGCATCTCATATGAGAGACGTCATGGGGCTGGCATATTCCCTGTGCCAAGGTGTTATGAGAGAGGGCACTCTCTTCATCAGTATTTTAATGCCATGGTTCCAGCCATGATGACTGACAATGTGTGTGCAGAAGCACGCTATCTTATAATCACTGTGGACTGTGGCAGGATTGCACTCATCATGTGACCAAATGCCCTGCATGCCTGCTTCCTCACATGAGTCAGTGTGAGCCTTGTCAGATGATCTCTGCTGTATCCAGCTGTGTCCACAAAATTTATCTGAATTAGCTTAATCAGTTTTAGTTACTGATTAATGTGATTAATAACTCTGAGTAGTGATAGAGTCCCATCTGTACGTGTGGGAGTTGTGGGACATGGATGGAATTAGTAACACCTTCCAGTGGTGCCACTATGTGTGGAGAAAGGCCACCCTCCCTTCATTGTCTGCAGGGTTTTGGCGTAGCAGTATTGTAACTCTAGGAAACATAGGTCCAGCTTTGTCATGATCAAACTCCATGGGGATGAGTAGTGTTCTGGTGGTGTAGAGCAGTGCTAGATCATCAGCTGAGCCAGTCTAGCCACTCAGTTATGATAAACAATGTGACATGCACAGTGAGAGATCATCTCATTTCCTCAAGGGCTTCAAAACCATATAAACACATAAATCTTTGAAATGCAATTTGGGACTTCTGCATTTAGCAGACAGAAATGAACTGCTTTCGCAGAGGTGCAGGAAGTTTTTGTCAGCTGTGTTAAGTGTTTAGGAAGCTTGCAATGTCAGCTGTATCCAGAACTCCCTGTGGAAATCTTGGAATTTTGTCAGAAGAAAGAGTATTGTTTATAAGGTGTCTTGCATTTCCGTCCCCTTAGGGCAGGAGCTGATCATACATATACTACAAAGGTTATCTCCTGTACTGGTCTGAAATACGGTGCTTTGCTGAGAATGGCTTTGATCATTTTCCAGATAAGCTGAAATCGATTTGATGTGTGTAGGGTAAATGTTTTCATTCTTATTGTAAGGTCTCCTAATATTATCACATTTTGGGCTACATTAAAACGGTACTTTCTTCTGCATCTGCTTGCCATGTTGCCTGGGTATTGGGAATTTGTACATGTTGCAGCATTTAATTGTGCTGGAAGCAATGAAACATACAATATTGGAATAGCGAACACATATTAGGACAAACGTAAGCAGTATAAAACTGCCTTTCTGGATGATCATTACTAGGCAAATAAGGGAAAATTTGAAAACTTTATTGTGAGATTTGTTGATGTTTTCTATCAACAGCTGTCAGAATCAAACTATAGAATAGCGAGCACCGTATTAGTTTGAACACAGGAAAAACACATTCAAACAGAGAGTAACTCTATCAGGACAGAAAAAGGAATTGGGGGGGGGCAGAGGCAGTATGCTCTCGAGCAGGCAGTGCTAACCAGATGGAGCTTGGTGTCCTGAAGACTGCTGTGCAATTACATATATGTCCTTTTAGGTTCCCCGCACTTTTTGACCCATTCTTTTAGCAAAACATAAAATAAGCTCTTATCTTCACTCCCTGGCTTACTGTAAAATGATGTGTTGTCATCTCTCTTCTTATGAGTACTTTTCTCTTACAGTTCAGGAATCCAAAGGCATCACTCCATACCAGACTTTCAGATCTCATAAAGCACCTTCAAAAGAAAGGAGAGAGACACTGCCAAGAGTTTTACAGGGCTCTACAGATCAATGCTGAACAGCTGTATGACGACCTGCCAAGCAGGAAAGTTTTGAGTAAGTTGATTTGTAAGTTGTTGGAGCTGTGGATTTCCTCATCAGTGTACTACAAAACCTCATTTCAGATGAGGTCCAGTTATTTAAGTATTTTTGGGGTATACCTTAATTTCTTCTGACTGGAATTTTCCAAAAGCTGTGAGGGGATTTGGCTGCATAGTTCTTATTTGTTGACTAGTGTGGGCAGATCTAAAGACTGATTGTTTTGAAACATGAAAGATATCTTTAAAAGAGTTTAAGTGCAACAAGACAGCAATATAGCTCTTATGAAGTACAATTTCTCTTTTCATAACCAGTGCTTCTTAATGGCTTGTTTATTTCCTATGTTTATTCTGACATGAGAACTTCACAAAACTCAAATTTGTTAAGCTCAAAACTCTGTTGGCCCAGATCTTGACTTCCCTCCATCCATGTATCTCCTAGTTGTGTCTAGTTTAAAGTGAAACAGACATTCAGAGGCCCTTGTGATGATGAACTGTGATGTTAGGCATTTAGGATTTGGTTTGTGCAGCTGGCACCCAAGTGATGTCTGTAAACAGCCCCCCTGCACCTGTATGTGTATCTGCTTCAGGAGGACTGAGGCTCAAACAGTTTTGATTCTGTACTGCAAAGGAACTGATTTCTTTAATGAATAATATCAAGCCTGACTTGCCAGGGACAATGCTTGCTATGTGTTGGTGTTTCGTGGTTGGTTTGGTTTTGTTTCCCACTGCTCCAACCTAATGGACTGGAGAAAAGCAGAGTGTTCCAAATGGATGGGAAATGCTTTCAGGCATCCTGCATACTGAAGTGACTTAAGGAGCTTGAGGGAGAGCTCCCACATTTCAGTTAATGAAGCTGCAAAGGGACTGCAGTTTAAGAAATCCTTATAAAGTATCTAACAGTTCTAATGCTTCACCAGTCGCTTGATTTCTAGTTGTAAGAAACTCCACAGTTAGGCACCAGGGCCTATTTTAGACATGTGGGTCAAAAACTCCATTGAGATTCAAACGTTTACACCAAAAGTCTATAGGTTAGACCTCTTTATTTTTGGAGTGAAAATGACCTTTGAAGGTAAGCATTGTCTAGCTTCGTTTCACCTTTCATTTTGAAGGAAGAGACTTGTTTCTACTCAGCACAAATACGTTCCTGTGGAAGACTGCACCATTGTCCTGCCTGCACAGGGAGGCTGCAAAGTTACCCCAGGTCTCCAGATCCATTTCTGAGCCTTCTTGAACTGGGAAAGATTGGCTCATCCCTCTCTCAGATGAACATGAATCCTGGTTGATTCAGCCTTGCAACAGCTTTAAGATAGTGCCTTTGATCTGATACCTTGCAACAGTCATGCCCTTTGAGGGAGCAGGCTCTTAAATCAGATAGTATTGGATCTATTATTTTTACTCAGGTAGAGCTTAAGAGCACCAAGTTTGTCTGCCAGCCTGACTAGAAGGCAGCAGACAGCCTTTATTAAATAAAAGCTACTTAAGAAACTTAGTGTAGTCAGTGAGAATGGAACTTCAAGAGTGTGCTGATGGTGTAAAGTTTAAGCTCTGGTAAATGTTCAATAATACCTTCTACAAGCCATTTCTGAAAATGTGAATTAACATACTGGTATGCAGTAGCCAAAGCGTAACTACATCCCATAAAGATTGTCTGAATTCAGCTGGGTACTAGAAATAGCATAGCTGTGCCCATGTTGATCTGCATGTTGTTACACTCCCTTATGTCACCATCCTCAGAACAATGAGAATTATTGAAATAATCGAGTGAAAATACCACTACATGCTGGGGGTCTGCAGTTTCCTTATATTGACCTGAGGAGGAAATAATGAAATGCTCGTGTTAATATGTTTGTAACTAAAACAAATGTCTGCATTCTGGATTGAATGGTCAATAAATGTGCAGCGTTTTAAACTAAAATCACAAACTTTTATTCTTCAGGAAAAGCTCTCATTTCAGTATGAGGTGCAATGTCTCTTTTAAGTGAACTTGGACATTTTGAATATTGAATGCATTTTCCTCAGACCTCTAGCATACAATTTTTATGTTACTCAGGTGTTATTCATAGGAGTAGTTACTAGTCAAATGTAGCACAGAATTGCTATAGAATTGACACTAGAATTTGCAATTGTGAAGATAAAAGGGAATCCCTAACATGGGGACTTTGTTCTAGATGCAGATTGAAGTGAAATAAGCAGCTTTATGAACACTGGGGAAAATTATTGGTGAGGACATTGATGAACTATGTCCAGGACAGAGTTCTGTAATGGAGAACATGCAGGTACAGATATGAAAAACATGTTTCAGAGGAAATCCTTTCAGAGATCATGGAATTGTAGAATGGTTTGGGTTGGAAGGGACCTTAAAGTTCATCCAGTTCCAACCCCTGCCATGGGCAGGGACCTCTTCCACTGGAGCAGGGTGCTCCAAGCCCCTGTGTCCAACCTGGCCTTGAACACTGCCAGCGATGGGGCAGCCACAGCTTCTCTGGGCACCCTGTGCCAGCGCCTCAGCACCCTCACAGGGAAGAGCTTCTGCCTAAGGGCTCATCTCAGTCTCCCCTCTGGCAGTTAAAGCCATTCCCCTTGTCCTGTCCCTACAGGCCCTTGCCCAAAGCCCCTTTCCAGGTTTCTTGTAGCCCTTTTAGGTATTGGATTTATTTATTTTTTTTTTAAATATCTTAAAAATTTGTGCTAGAACAAAATTTCTTTGCCTCCAGTTTAATATACTGCAAGTGAAGTGTTGAGTAATGTCTCAGAATTCCACTAGAGGGTGGGTAAGGCCCATGGCATGGGCAGCTTCCAAGCTGCTGAGCCAAACAGGATCATCTGAGCGACTCAGAAAGTGGTTTTGTTTCTCTCAATGCTGACATAGACTAGAAAGATCAGCCCCACACTGACAGCCTTACAAAAGTGTAGAGATTTGGCTGTGCTGTGAAGTGCGAAGATTTCTTGGCTCAAGTACAGAGGAAGGCCATCCCTCGAAACAGGTAGGCTGTGTAGGATTGCCATTGATCTCAGGTGTGCTGCAGAGGCTTTGCATCAATCCTTTCCCCTTCAGTGAGTCTCAACCTCTACAGCAAAGTGCTTCAGGTGTTTCTGTTCTGCTTGAACACCATGTCCCCCATCCCCTGAGGGGACGCATTTAGCATGGGAGGTAGATTTCACCACTAGTGTTGACTGGCAGCAGGTCCCCTGTGCTGACCCGGTGTCCAAGGCGGTTTTCCAAGGCACCTTCGTAGCTCCAGATTGTCATGTAAAAGAAGGAGATCAGTTGGTACCAAACAGTCTCAAATTCTGCCCTGTTGACTGCCAAATCTGCAGCTCTCACTTCTTACCTTTTTTTTTTAACCCTATTGAACACAAAGAGGCTTGGTTCAAAAAGTCGTTGTGCAGAGTCATGATGTGTTAAAGGAAAATCATTCCTTTATTTATGGTGACAGCAGTGTTCTTCAGTGTTGCACACATTCTGCAGGTAACGTGATTTCCACATCTATATGGCAAAGGCATCTCTAAAAGAGCTGCACATCTTTCTGTTCAAAGCAGAAACTGCTTTATTGCTGCTAACTACTGAACACCTTGTTTTAAGGTCAACCTCTTTTTCTACTAGAATTTGCACAAAGATAGAGAATTATCTGCACCTAGAGCCTGTAGAATTTCAAAGATGCTGAATGTGTCTTTAGCCAAATCCAGAATTTAGATCAGTAATCTGTACCAAGCATTTTGTTCCAAGTGCTTTATCTGCCAGATACATCAATGCTCAGAGATTTACTCAAGAACAGAAAGCATGCAATGCATTATATTACAAGGCTGTTTGCAGATTAGCATGTATTAGCAAATCATTTGTATTTATTACAGTGAAAATTTCTGGCATTCTGGGAGGATTGGCTCCTGTTTTCCTCATTTGGGAAACAAGTGTAATGTTACCTATGTGATTAGTGCTTAACCAGATCCGAGTTGTTGCTGCAGCTATTTAGAGTTGTATTCAAATGACCGTCTGCCTGTGTCCTTTGATCAGCGTATACCCAGATTTAACTGTAGTGATGCTCTACCATTGGAGGGGCTTATATTTTATGTCCAAATTGGGTATTTTTCTGAAATGTCGTGTTTTGCATGTGCTGCTTGTGTTTGTTTGCTTGAGTCAAGTACTAACTTTTCCTGTGTTGCTTTTATTTCTAGAAACTACAGATTCCACAGAGATAGACACTGACAAGGAGAAATATATGCTAAATGACAGGGGTAAATAAATGCATACAGTGTCACCGGATGGAATGGCTTTTCAGATTATGATGCAATTTATTTTATCATGTAATTTGCATTTCATGTAACTGTTTGTTTTATGATGTCTTTACTGTCATATGTTAAGTGGAAGTAATGGAGGAAAATGTACTGAGCTGCAGTTGTGGAAACCAGTGCCAGGGAATTCAAGAGTCTGTAGAGCTTAATAAATGGTTACTGTTATAGCTGAACTCGTCATTTTCTCTGCTCTCCTCCAGACTCGAGCAGCAAGGTCTGTTCAGCTGCTGCTGCTGCCAACATTTTGCATAAGGCCATCAGTAATTTTTTTTGTAACTTTAAACATTTTTAATTTTTTTTAAGCTTTCAATCTAAGAACAAATCATTTGAAAACAAAGATAGAAAGGAAGATGACCAAGGGTGAACTAAAGGGTATTTTCCGTAGCAAAGCATGGTAATTTTTTCCCTTCTGTTCAGTGCCCAGATTATTGAGGCAAATATTTTATTCACTGAAAAATATTTTGAAAAGGAATTTCTGAAAGAATGGGAGAATTTTCAAAATGTGTAATGAACAGTTTTGTTGTTGAAGTTTAATTGGTGTGTATTTAGTAATTTGGATACAACTAGGAGAGACTAAAAGCACCTTCTAGGCACTTTTTTCTCATTTTCCCCAAGGTCAAACTGAAACAAGGGGCAGAAAAACAGTAGCTCAGTGTATATTTTTGCCTGTGTTGTTGTTGCTTTGAATATTGAACCAAACTGCTATTCAGATTTTTCACATTGCTATTGCTGACTACAGCATAAAATTACAGGAGGAACAGAGAAAGTACTTGGGAATAAGAAAATGTGGTCATTTCTGGTTTTACTCACGCTGAGTTGGCCCCAGACCGGAGGTCATCCAGCTGGTAGCCACCCTCGTTGAGAGATGGCATCCAAAGGAGCAGCCATGTCTTTGCTCCTTTGCTTTATTGACCATATGGACAGCTCCACTAATTTGTCAGTCTGCAGTATGTTTGTCCTTAAATTGTCCGGTTCAGTTCAATTGTAGCTGTATTCATAGTGAAGAAGTAAATACAAATGGAATAGTAAATAATGAAGAAGCAGCTATAAGTCTTTATGATTTTTTTCTGTATGAATTAGAAAGGTTTTATTGAGCATCAGTAATGAATATCAGTGTTAAACTGCATGTAGTTCCAGGCAAGCACATGAAGGAAACATTTCCAGTGGGAGATTTGTCTTAGGTGTGTTGTGGCTCTGCATTTCAGTGGCCAGAGAATTGTAAGCAGGAACAAGAATATTTCTTCTTGGCATGAAAGTGGAATTTGTAATACATATGTGGGAAAAAAACAAGACCCTAAGAACCTGCTTCTGAGGGACTGCAGTCTCCTGTGATGTGCTTGTGCCCACAGGCAGTGCATTGGCTGGGGGGGCTATTCTTAAACTACTACACTGTGTGGTGAGGCCCCAGCTGTATGGTTAGTATTTTGTTGTAGAGTTTAAAGGGATTTTTGCACAAAGTTTTGGAGTGAGAAAACATCTACGGAAGCTGTCACTTACATTTCAGAGCATATAGCTAGATGAACTGGAGCAAACAGTGTCAAAGCAACTGTGGTAAAATTGATTACAGTGTAGTAAATGTGCTTCATAGTACACTAGCTACAGAACATACATAATGGCGAATGTGTTAGCTTCATTTGAATACACTTAATTGTGTATATTAATAGCTATTGATGATTTAGGAACTGAGCTAAACTTCCGCTGCTCTCATGTCTCAATGTGTTTCCTTTCTCATTTCCTTTAGGTCCGGTATTTTTCCTCGCTTGTTTTAGCGTTGCTGCGGGATTTGCGTTGTTCTGGTATTGCTGTAACTCAGGTAATCTGCTCCAGTGGTTTTTGTTGTGGTTGCCTTACTCCAGTGTGGGCCAGGAGAGCTGGTTGCCTCTTGGTCTAACATGGCTTAGGGTGGGTCAAAGTGTCATCATTCATTAATGAGGTTAGGATACAAATTGTGCTTCAGGCATGCTGAGATACAAATAATGGATAGTTTCCCTACAGAGGTTGCCACAAATAGGGTCTCTTTTTAAAGACAGTGGTCACGTGAATTCCTGTTGCTATAGCAATGGGTCATGATTCCCAGCTGTCATGAGCATACATGGAGCTGTGGGAGCAAGTCCAGAGGAGGCCATGAGGGTGACCCAGGGGGCTGGAGCACCTCCCGTACAAAGGCAGGCTGAGAACATTGGGGCTGTTCAGCCTGGAGAAGAGAAGCTGCGTGGAGACCTCAGAGCAGCTTCCAGTATCTGAAGGTGCCTACAAGGATGCTGGGGAGGGACTCTTCATCAGGGACTGTAGCGACAGGACAAGGGGTGATGGGTTCAAACTGAAACAGGGGGAGTTCAGGTTAGATATAAGGAAGAAGTTATTTACTGTGAGGGTGCTCAGGCACTGGAACAGGTTGCTGAAGTAAGTGGTAAATGCTCCATCCCTGGCAGTGTTAAAGGTCAGGTTGGGTGACATGGTCTAGGGTGAGGTGTCCCTGCCCATGGCAGGAGGACAGAACTGGGTGATCTTAAGGTCCTTTCAAACCCAAACCATTCTATGATTCTGTGATTCTAAGGGGCAGACCCAGATGTTCTGGCTTCCACATCTCCCGGGAGCTGGTTGGAGTGTGACCATTCACGGGGCCGGAGGATGCTGACTCAGTTTGCTGAGCTGGAGCAGCTACAGCCATTTCCTCTGTGTCTGGCTTGGGACGTTACGTTAGCTCTCCCCGTCAGCTGAAAGTCACCTACCTCCTCACAGCAGCCAGCCTCCTCCTCACAGTCCCACCTTCTCACTCAACATTGCTGTGGGAGTGGTGGCTCATAGCAGAAAGTGTGTTGATGCATCCACACAGATCACTTTCAGTGAAGCAGTGGGTCAGGGCCAGTGGGAGAGATCCAGGGGCAGAGAGTAGCTGATTCTAGAGGTGTCACTTCTCTAGAATCTTTGCATGGTGCTGGGGGAAGTGCCAGTCTCCGCACAGGAGGTGGGGAGCAGAATCCAAACTGGTTTGGTGCCTTCTGTTCCTCATACCCAGGTCACAACAGTTACAGTAGAACATTGTTCTTTACTGTTTTCCTCCCAGAGCTGTAGGCTCTATGAGACAGACCCAAGCCTTCTGCCTTCCACTTCCCCTGGGAGCTGGTTGGAGCTTCAGGTGATGTGGGAGGCTGGACTGTGTTACCCTTCGTCCCCAGGTCAGAGTCCCACAGCTGGACTGTCCACGGAGACAGAGTTTAAGGCTAAAAGGGGGCTATTAGACCTTTGAGGCTAACCCATGTGTTTCCTCAGCTGCCATCACTTCCCTTCATCAGGTTCAGTCACCAGCATTTTCCAAAAACCATTCAGGGACTCGTACCAAAAAAACCAAACAAAAAAGCCCCCAGACACACACAAAACCCAAGAAAACATCACTTCATAGAATCAGCTGGTTTGGAAAAGACCATCAAGTTCAACCTTTACCCCAGGACTGCCAAGACTACCACTAAGCCATACGACTGAGGGCCTCATCTACCCAGTTTCTAAACACTTCCCTTGATCCCAGGTAGTTGTCCGTAGCGTTAGAAGTGGGTGTCTTTTTCTCAGGCTGAACTGGTTTCAGCCCCAGCCTACCACTTTTGGTAGGACTTTGCCTGCAGGCTGCAGAGCACCTTACCCCTTGTTCCTAGCTGAAGTTTCATGGTTTCCTGCCGGGGAGGTCCCTGTGCTCTGTCTTTATTTTAGCTAAAATTACTGACCGGTCTCTCCAAGTGTTTTATTCCCGGGTGCTTTGTTTCCCCAGTTTTTGAGGCTGCTTCCTGTACCTGGGCAGTATCTCAAAGCCCCATGTGAAACAGGGCCTCCAGACCTGTATGTGGTGCCCCAGGCTTGCACGCCCTGGTGCCATGGTCAGGTGTAAAGCTGCCCCTTCCCCAACTGAACAATCTCCTCTTCATGTGTCTGACAGTGCGGTGATGGATCCAAACAGAGTCATTGCTGCCCTGTCTTGGCAGTGGATGTGTGCAGTATTGAAGGAAATGGGCTTTCCTCTAGAGTGCTTTTTGAAATTGATTTTTGTTTGCTGTAGAAGCTGCTGATGAGCTGGAATGAAACTCATGTGTGCTCACTTTTTCCTCCCATCTTCATTCTGTTTTAGATACGAAAGTCGTAGCAAGAGCCAGGAGAATCTTGGGCTTTTCTCCTATTATCATAGGAAGACACGTTAGAAATATTTGTATGTTGTATTTGGAAGACAGATCAAGAAATTAAGGAAAAGCTGCCTCTTCGCTTGACTGTACAGTATGCCTGCCAAGGGAAGACAACGGTGCATGAATATTAATGTACTATGCTCTCATACCAAAGATTTTATTAACTAGCTTCATCAGTAATCACGCTGCCTCAAGATTATTCAGAATTTCAGCTATATATGTCCTTCCTTATGGGAATGGACTATTTATTTTTGTAAATGCTTATTTTAAAATATTTATCATTGGGATAAAAAAATATTTTTAATACAGACTTTAAAATGACATCCTAAGTGATCATGGGTCTTAAGCCATGTTTGCATATGTGTTTTATACTGGAATGAAGGATCACAACTGTTTAAAGAATGCTAGCCTGTCTTTTGTGCTAAGTAACTTTAAAAAGGCACTCAAAAAGAAACAAATGCACTCAAAGCCTTACTAAGAAATGGATTTCCATCTCAGGATTTTCTGCTGTGTGTAGATGCAGTGCCTGAGCTCAGGCGGGCACTGGCACCTACAAAGTGTATCAGTGCCCATCACCTCTGTGTATGCCTCATACTTGTGGCTTTTAATTCTCCTTGTCGTGCCTCAGCCCGGTCATGGTTGCACTCCCCTGCTGGCTGTGGTTGGAATGTGCTGCAGCTGGTGCAGACTGGTGCCCAGCGTGCAGAGGGTCCCGGGATGGGAATGTCTGATCTGAAGCACTACCAAGAAGATTTTTCAGATGTATTTAGCTTTTCCAGTGAAGTGGTTTGCAATCTGTGCATTGAAGAAACTGAAATGATCCAAGATACTGTGCAGGAACTTCAGTGCCATGGCACGGGGCTGTTTTGTGGCCAGAAGTATGTCTACTTGAAGAGCCTGAGGTTGTTCACAGTGTCATTTGATGATGTTGTGGTTTTCTTCTGAGTTGAAACCTGAAGAATTTGCAGAAGCCATTGTTAAGTCTGAAATTCTTCAGGGACATGCAGGGAGTCAGGGCTGCAAGTGAAGAAGCTTGGAGTTTCTGAGCTTGCTGTTGCCTACCTCGTTACAAATAGCCTTCGTCGTCAAGCTGGAAGGTGCAGTAGTTCTGAACTGGCTGTGAGAAAGCATCTTTGCAGGGGATAGTTCTTCAGTTACCTGCTCAAGAGCTTAAGGAGCTTGGGGAAACCATGTTCCTGTACTTGGTGAGAAAGATGCTTTGTGGCTCTTCATTCACTGACTGAACAAAGAGATTTCCAGATCAAAACAAATGTCACCTCAGTAGAATCTGCAGCTACATCACAAGTTATTATGCATTGGAGGATTGCAGGTGAAATTTCCAGTCATTTGGAATGGTTTTCTCCAAAGGGTCAGACTGAAAATTGCCTTCCAGCTTTAAACTTCATTCGTGCCATGAAAATATCATCATTCAAGGTGAGGCTGGATGTGGTTCTGGGCAACCTGATCTACTTGAAGATGGCTCTGCTTCTTGCAGGGGGGTTGGACTAGATGACCTGTGAAGGTCCCTTCCAACCCAAACTACTCTGTGAACTACTCCAAAGCAAGTCATCTTGTAATAAGTGTATATTCTGCCAGGACAGCACTTGCCCGATGTTGTAACGAGCATTTAGTGCATACAAAGAATTGGGTACAAATTTTCAGATAAAAGACCCAAAGAGTATTTGTGGGAAATGTCTTGAGAGATGAAAAAGGGCTCAGAGGACCCTGATTTCAGTCTTCTGATAAAACATTTCTACCTATGGCACTGGAGTGCGGTTGGGACATGAGCCAACCCCACGTGGAGGCAGCCACAGTATGTTAGGTCTCATCTCAAGAGCAGACATGTCTTCATGGCCATTGTCAGTGTGAGTGGAGCTCATCTTGAAACACCCCAGTGAAATCAGACAGGCTCCAGGGATAACACTGCAGCCATGCTGCAAGTCAGCACGAGCTCTGGGTTCGTATTTATTCTGGCCCGGTTGGGCAGATGGTGAGCCAGTTGCTGGGTTTACTCTGTGGATGGTGCCTCCACCGTCCACATTAGAGCTGGTCCAGCTGTTACTGACACAACTACAGCCACTCCTGAAGAGAGTTTTCTGTGCAGACCCGCAGATGTGCCCCAAGATGAGCACCAGGCCAGGGATATTATAAACACGTAATAGCCTGATTGCCGCAGTGTAGAGCAGGGAGACAAATGCCATGTAAACACAATAACAACCAGTGTATTTAGCTTGCTTTCCCCTTGCCCCTTCCCCACCAGCTCTTGTGTCTGTCCAATCTGATCTCCACAGGGACTCTTGGTAGGGAGAAAATGGTGATTGGGCTGAGTGCATTTCCCACAGCATTGGCTAACGGTGCGGCTTGGCTGCCCTGCTTACACCAAGCTGCTGTTGTGCTGCCTTCATCTTGGGGAGGGCTTTAATTACGTTCTGTTGTTTATTCCCTGCCTTGCCTTGTGTTTAAGTTGACAACAGGTTGTTGTTTTTCTCCAGGAGAGCAGCTCTAATTTATAACATTTGAAATGAAATGTTCCTTTCCCTGCTGCTGCTTCCCTCCTATAGCAGCTCCTTTTTAAGGGACGAGGAAAAAAAATACATCTGAAATCTAAGTGGGGTTTTAAATCTTTGCCTTGAAGCCAACTTTGAAACCTCATTAGAGGAATGGTATTCCATTTTACACAAGAAACATGAGTGTTCAGAGTGATCACGACAGTCACATCTCATCCTGAAGCAGAAAGAGGCCCTGTTGCTGCTGAGCAGATTCTGTTTAGATTATCCACCATGCTACCCTTTGAATAACAGGTTGCAAATTGTTGTGGGCTGTTACTGAAACCTACAGATGTTATCAGTGCCTTATTTAATCTGCAGGTGAGAACCTGCTATGCTGACTCGTCCAGGGATGCCCCTTTGGGCTGAGGAACCTGCCGCAGGAGCACACTGTCTGTGCAGCAGGACATGGTCCTTCCAGTTCCTTAACCAAGTGGCTTTGTTGAGCCTTGAAATCCATATGGACTAGGAATGATTATTAAAGGTTATGGCTGTTTCTTCCCTTTCTGAGGTTGCTCAAGATAAGGATGCCTCTCAGGGAAAAAACAAATAAGCCAGGATCATAGCTGGGATGAGCTGTTCAGGGTTAACTCAGGGTTAGGGCTGGGAGGAGAGTGGGAAGGTAAGTCTAGTTAGTCAAAGGACCTGCCAGCAAAGAGTAGGAAATAATCTGTTCCTTTACTAGTGCTAGGTAATTTGAAAAGTAAAAGGTTAGTCATAAAATTGGCAAGTGCATAGGCTGGAACACGTGCTTTTTCTTGGAAGGTGTTTTCTTTCAGAAGCAAATGCCAAGCTTTAACACAGTTCTCCACGAACACATCTGTGCAGCGCATGCAGACAGCACATGAAGTTTTAGTTCCACCTTCAGTTCCTGCAGAAGCCTTTATGTACCCGCCTGGGAGTTGGGTCTTCTGAGGCAAGCAGCAGTACTTACTTGGACAGAAATCAAGTAGGGTCTTGGATGAGCGTGTCTAGCTGCAGAGTTCCAGATTCCCTCTCAAGTCAAGGATAGCTTGGCATTTGCTGCTGAAACTGTACTGGTGTTTAGGTAAGTGCTTTACTTCATGTGTGTGGAAGTTGCCCTGGCTGTGTAAAATTCAGTAGGTGGTTATGTGTGCAGACATTAGAGGCCATCCCCGTGGGTGCCACGGTTCTTGTGCTGCAGACTGTAGATGTACAGGAGCTATTCAAAAGCAGCTGTGCTTTCAGCGTATCTTCTCACCTTGTGCAGCGCTGGCTGAAGATGTAAAATGTCTGGTTTTCCCTGCAGCATTGTGCCTTTAAATGCATTATGGGCGAAGTGTGTGGGTTATCAAGCAGTTGGCCCCTTTGCCAGCCTCGACCGTGCTCCGCAGAGGTGCCTTGAATGAGGACTTGCCGCAGCCCCACCAGGGACCATCCTGCGCTGCTGTGCAACCTGTGCAGGAGTCCCAGGGGAAGGAGGGGATGTGCTCCTGACACTGAGCATCCACCTTCCCTGGTGCTGGGGGTTTTAAACTGCAAATGGGTTTTTTGGCACAGTGAAGCTGAGCTGCTTCCCAGCATCTGGGGGCAGTGTCAGGGCTGTCCAGATCCAAGGGCAGGAGCTGGTGGCTGTGATAACCCCCAAGCAGTGTGCAGGCAGCTGGCCCGAGCCATGGCGATAGTTCAGGCAGTGTGAGGGGCTCATCTGCATGCAGAGGGGGCTGGGAAGCACAGTGACAGATCATGCAATGAATTTGCACAGTTTCAGTTAAAGACAGTCTGCTGTTTACAGTACTTCAGTGAAGGGTGATGTGCCTGCGCGCTGCAATCAAGTGGTGATTCACTCTGGGACACACTGGGCTACTTTACAGCTGCCGGCCGGAGATTTCAAGGCCAAGCTACTCTTCTCTTCCCTTCTCTTCGACTTGCGGTTTTTCTTTTTCCTCATACTGTAATAAACTGGAGACATATGTGGTCAAAATTTGCAGTTGTGGATGCTTTTCACTGCTGTCCTCCATGCACAGATGTTACTCTGGGGAGATGCCTGCCTTAGCTGTGTAATCAGCCTTGCTGTAGAAGCTTGCTGTACTCTGCAGGTCTCGAATTCTAGACAAATTAATTGAAGGGGGTTTTATAGGATGAAGCTGGCAACTAAATTGAAATAAAATCTCTACTGATAAGAAAGGCTGCTGTTTTTCGCACATAGTTAATGCTTTGCATTTCCTTCCAGAAGCACCCTCAGCGTGTTGCCCTCCCATGGCTTCCATCCCTCTTTCTGGGACATGGGGTATCTCTTCTATGTCATGATGGATGATAATTGGAGTCCTTTGCCCCCTAATTCAGCTTTGGTTTAGCAATTGATTCAGGTCATCATGTTGCAGCAGTTTTCTCACCAATGTGAGGTTCAGTCTGGTGGGAGTGGACAGTAAATCTTGATACCATGTGTAGTTTGGCTGGAGAAATTGATGAGTTGTGACAGGAGCTGAGTAGTTAAAGTGGCATCCCATAATTTTGGTAGAATTATAAATACAGGTATGTGAGCCATTGCTTCATCTACGGTGTCTCAGTACAGAATCGCAAACACATCCAGTCCAACATACAGCAGTTTCAGAGTTTTCGTCAGGATAGAATCACAGAATGGTTTGGGTTGGAAAGGACCTTAAAGCTCATCCAGTTCCAACCCCTCCCACTAAACCATGCTACCCAAGGCTATGTCCAACCCAGCCTTGAACACCGCCAGGGATGGAGCATTCACAACTTCCCTGGGGAACCCATTCCAGTGCCTCACCAGCCTTACAGTGAAGAACTTCTTCCTCATATCCAATCTAAGTTTCCCCTGTTTAAGTTTGAACCCATTACCCCTTGTCCTAGCACTACAGTCCCTGATGAAGAGTCCCTCTCCAGCGTCCTTGTAGCCCCCTTCAGACACTGGAAGCTGCGCTGAGGTCTCCATGCAGCCTTCTCTTCTCCATTTCCAACAGTTTCAGGTGTTTCACCAGGATGTATTTCAAAATGACAAGCATTTTGCTCAGTGTCAGCACAGGAGTCTTAGGCCTTAATGGTGTTACTCTCACAAAGAAATCCCTGTTGTTGCTGTACAACACATGCATCAACATCAGTAGTTTGCCATTTGTTCCCATTGCATTGGGCCTGTGCTCTATGCTCTGGTGGCTAGAGGACAGCTCTGCGCTGGTTTAATCCTAACACAGTGACTCGGGATACGGTGAACTGGAGCACTGTGTGTTGTTAAGACCAAAGCTGTGGCCTTCTTGATGGATTTGTAAGTGAAATTAATTAGATGCCACCAAGATTGGAAACCCTTTATTCAAGTTTAGTTGTGGGTGGAAACCAGCTCAATTAAGCTACAAACCCAGGATTTGGGGAGAGGGTAATTTTCATAGTAGCTTCAACTCATCCAATTCATAGGGACATTATTAACACCAAATGTAAAAGCAAGCAGTGGCTGGAGACAGGTCTGCAGCATTACTGCTCTGTTTAATTCAGTGTAGCTTTTTGGCAGAAAAGAGCATTTCAGGTGAGTCCTGACTTGCTCTTTCTATTTTGGAGCGTACGCTCCCATACGCTGCAGTCACAAGAAGCTTTCTGGCATGTTGCTGTTGGTAAATCTTTAATAACATTGTGCCTAGTAAAGCAGAAACCTGTCAGACTCAGCCTGTGCTTCATGGGCTGGTGACAGGGGAAGTCAGATGCCAGCAGCTGGAGCACCACAGCACCTGAATTAAGTAACTGGCAGGATGCATCTTCACAGCACAACTTACATGTAGTCCTTTCTTTTCAGCAGCAAATTATAGGATCATAGGATCATGGAATGGTTTGTGTTGGAAAACCTTAAAGCTCATCCAGCTCCAGCCCCCTACCACAGCCAGGGATCCCTTCCACAGAGCAGGGTGCTCCAAGCCCCTGTGTCCAACCTGGCCTTGAACACTGCAGGGATGGGGCAGCCACAGC
>JAOEHY010029989.1:0-35391 GCA_025447955.1 Psilopsiagon aurifrons | reverse complement strand
TGCTTCCTCCCGGCTCCCCCTCCTCCCTGGCAGAGCATGAGGCTCCAAAAGTCCTTGGCCAGCCCAAACATCACTAAACCATAACTAAAAACATTGGTGTTCTCAGCGCTGTTCTCAGGCCACAAGTCAAAAACACAGTGCTGCACCAACTACTAAGAAGGAGAAAAATGACTGCTGCTGCTGAACCCATGACATGCATGTATAGAAGGCTTGTATTTTTTAATACTTTGCTAGCTTAGTTGTAAAGCAAACCCAGTCTGTAAGAGTGTGTGTATCTGGATTTTTGACCTTTTTATGTATTTTGACTTCCTGGTACTGTGTTTCCTCACAGCCATCATCGTGAAGTCTGTGTTGGCATATTTGCTGTTAGTTTTTTGTATAACTTCTGAACAATTTCATAAATGTATAGTGCAAAGCATTTAGATTGCATGATGCCTGAACAGAATTTTCCAAGTTGTTTTGCAGGCATTATTCCTTACTCTTTTCTTAATTTATTTTAAAGGAATGGTTGCAAAGTAGCTTGAAAGGAAGGAATTGTTTGTGATTGATAGATGACATTAACTGATACTCACAAACTCAAATTCTCATGTGTGTCTGGGCAGCAGCATAGAACTGGTAACATATTATGGAGAAAAATTGGAAATGATTATGTCTTAACCCGGGGAAGTCCAAAGTTCTTAGCTTTATACTTGGAAAGTATACTTCTTTATACTTCTAAGTATAAGTATACTTTTATACTTCTAAGTTCAGTCATCTCTGTACATATCTGCTGCCTTCAAGTAAAAACTGCTTTCCACTGCAAATGTGTGTTTTTATAGCTTTCAGGGGTTTGATTGTAATTCTCTAGCATATCTTGTATTTGGAAATCTAGAAGTTGTGAAAATACTGATAAATTTGAAAGCTGTACCCTCTTACAGTTGTCTCAGGCAATCACTGACTCCATCTTGTCTTTGCTAAGTTCTTCTTCCCCTTGGGGTGCTGATGTCCTTACCATGTATCATTGTTTTCTGCTGCTTCTGAGAGAGTGCTCAGGTAGCTGTGATGGGAATGCAGGTCTGAGGGACCTGTCTGAAGGAATGCCCATCTGAGGGACAGGTACTCCTGAATTTGAAAAGCTGGTCAGCTGTTGCTCCCTTTGGGGTAGTTGTTTTGTTTTGTTCTATTTCCTCATCTGCAAGAAGTAGGTAATACCTGTGTAACTGAGTTGTTAAATAACTTCATTAGTGACTAGCTTAAAGGCTCTTCCACAGCAGCATGTTCTTCTCTCAGCAGTAAGGAGGATCTTGGTCAATGCTATTAAAAGACTTGTGAGAAGGCAAATCCATGAATTATATCAGTTTCTGGTACTTGTTAACACTGTGTAGTGTTAACAAGTAAATCCATGCCATTTTTCTTAGCAGTCGTATTTTAATTTTAGGTAACAATTCTAAACATGTTCTGTTTTCTTTTAAGTTCAATAGAATGAGGAAACTTTTTCTTATTACTTCTCAGGAGTTATGTATTGTTGGTTAGGATTCCCAGTCTGTAGCTTATTCCCTGCTAAGGCTGTCACTAACGGAAAAATTATGATATGGAATGACAACAGAATTCAGTACATGCTCTAATGTTCTCTTTGGTAACCAGTGCAGGAGGAAATTAGTCTGATGTTATTCTCATACTTTTTAACACTTGTAATTTCTATGAAGGGTCTTGTCAGTGAAGTGTACTTCATTTTAGAGTGAGAGATAGTAGAATGTCTGTAATAGGAGCATGACAGGAAGGTGCTACTGAAGTTCTGCTTTGCGCAAAGGCAAAGAAGTTGTTGGTGGCAAAATCTTACCTTGGTTTCTTAACCATAAAATTCTGCTGTTATCTTTATTTGAACGGTTTTCAGCATTCCAAGTTTTCGCATGCTTTTTCTCAAGCAAAGGACAGGAGTTGGTTAATGATACCCACTATTCATTGAACTCGGGTTTTTGTTTTTCTTTTGGGGTGTTTTGCTGGTTGTTTATTTATAACATCCCAGCCATTATTTTCTCCTTTAATTTAGTGTCCCATCTGTTGTGCCTGGATGCTGCAGAAGCATGTATGAAAATCTGCACCCAGCTCTTGGAGATTACAAAAAGCCCAAAGTAGTGTTTTTGCTTTTTACCCCTTGAAAAATGGGTAGAACCTCCTGTGAGAGCTGAACTACAGTGCAGATTTATAAAAGTGTAACAGGGTTACATGGGTGGGATTTGATTTTAGGTTTTAATTTATGTTTGGAGCTCTGGCCCTTTTCTTAACATAATACATTTGTGTAAATGAATTCCTGAGGTTTGCATTACCTGCTTATGGTAAAGATCTAATCTGGCCCAGTCTTCTTGTGAGTATGACTGAAAATCCAATTGGAATAGTGCTGTCATAATAGTCTCCTGTGATCATGAAGTTTGTATTTGATAAGCAAGGCTCATTTAGCAGATGCTGCTTTAGAGTATTTACTTGCGTACATTTTTAAGGAGATTGGACAGTGGAAGGTGCCGGAGTGATTAACAAAGCATCGTCTTGCCCATTTATGTAAACAGGGTATTTCTATTGTGAACATGTCTTGTTAACTACCCTTTGCAGACCTTTATTGGTGCTTCTTGAATCATTTGTTTAAACTGCGCAGTACAGATTCCTTATTTTAGCACTAAGACTTACAAAGGCTTCTTTTAGCAGCCTTTAATTTTGTACTTATGTATGTGACATAGCCTGTGGCTGTGATCTCTACTGTGAATCTGCAGTTGTTTTGGGATGAAAGAAGAAGGCAGCTGGAAACTCAGTAGCTACATCTAGCTGTCTACCTAGAGAAGGCCTTGATTTCAAGTTTATCTAAACAAGCTCGACTAATCCCAACTATCTAGGGGGATCCACTGTCAAAACAAGCAGCATGGCCCTAAGGCAAACACAACCATACAGAAATGAAGGCTGGGACTTCCAATACTCCAATGACTGCATACTGGAGGCTTTTTTTCCTGAAAGAGAGTAAGAGAGGTAGCATTTGCATAATGCCTTTTCATCGGAAACTTTTGGAAAGCTGACAGAGGTCCAGCTTATAGCTCTGTAGCCACAATACAGAGTCTATAGGAGAATCCTTGAATGACCTAACCATATTGAAAGAAAAAATGAAAGCATCGAAGTATAGCCAAGTGAGTGTGGAAAAGAGGGCTGCTGCATTGTCTAACATCTGCTCTACTTCTCGTTAGTTTTGTTCTTTGGTATTCTATGTGGACTTTGGAGAAACCTAAGACAGCCTAACATGAATCCTATAATCTTCCTTCTGAATATTTATGTAGCGTGCCAGCCTCTAAGCTGTCCTTTGCATCTTCCTACTTCCCCCTCATTTTCATGCTCTCAAATGAGGCCAACATTTCAAAAGCTAAATAAATGTTTGTGAATGTTTATAAAAGATTTGCATAAATTTGTCCTTGTTTGACAAAGATCACTTTTTTCTTATGCCAGTTCTGAAATTTTTTAAAGGTTTCAGTGCTTGTCTTGACAACAAAGTCCTGCCTCAGAGAACAATGATTGCTGATTAAGTGGGTATGCAGGGGTAGCTGAATAGAGCATTTGAGGCGACGGCTAAAAGCACCAGTCATCATAAGCCAGAATTATAATATTTAACAAATGTTAACCAATGTAGATATCTGAAGCTTTGGTTTGGAGGTGCTATACCTGGGCAGTTGATTCGTGGGGCAGAGTGTGTGATTATCTTTTCACAGTGAAGTGAAAGGAAGTAAATATATTCCTCATTTCTAGTCACTAAATGTTCTAAAAAATAGTTAATCAGTATTCCCGCTTTCTGGTACTGACACTTCTTATCTTTACCAACTGATCAACATTATGCACTTAATTGGACCTGATTTGGTTTTTTTAATGCCTGTTCGTATTGGTTTTCAATTCTTTATGATTTAAGGCTGGAACAATTATTCCTACAACAGGAATTTTTAATTGTTTTTTTCCACATGTTAGCTAAAATCCCTTCATCTTAGAAAAAAAAAAATCATAATTTTATTGTAGGGGTTTAAAGACATTTATTATGTCTTTAAAAAAGCTGCTTATATATTTAGTTCCTCTTTACTTTCTGATTTTTTTTTTCTACCGGGAAAAAGTAATAGTCGTGTCTGTTCTTTTGTTCTATTAGTTGAGAGGTTGAAGTTGTCATTAAGGCAAAAACTAGAGCTACTTCTCTGACACAGTTTTTATCACATCTGCTAGGCCTGTGTCCCAGGAGGAGCTGTGTGGAGCAGTGAATTCAGCACAGGCCCATTATCTACTGTTTTTGCGTATGTTGTAAAAGGAGTGAGACCTCAGGGAGGCTTGGAGCCTCCTCCCGTGTAATGTCCAAATCAGATTTGAAGGACTGGTGGCAGGAAAGCTTTGGCCTTGGGGTGTGAATTCTAAGAAACAGAGTCACAATTAGGTTTAAAAAATTCAGGGATTTTGAGCTTTATCTTGAAATATGTTTTTAGTAATGCGAGTAGAAAAGTTGCCCATCTGTGCACATATTTTGTACGTTTAAAATATTTAAATGATAGCAGACTTCAATATGCTTAGGAAATGTTATTTATCTCATGCTCTTCCTGTTACCAGGATTGTGTATCTGTGTGTTGGGCTTTTCATTTGGTTTTAAACCCCAGCATTTTCCTCAGAACAATTAGTTGTTACCTTCAGTGAAATGATGCTTCAGATTGGGTACCGTTCCCCTTCTGACCCTCATGCAAGAAGAAGGGACTTTTGTAGAGGAAAACCCCTCCCCTAAATCAAGCTTTGTAATTGCTCAGAAAGAGCTAATGGATTTTCAGAACACAAAGCACACATGGATGAAGTAGTGCTATAAAGTTATATTAGAATACTAGTTGAATTTATGAGGCAGGGATAAAACAAAAGGTAATTTAAATTAATGGTATTAAGCAAATTATGTTTGTGATGTATTTTTTTTTTTTTTTGGTAGAACATTCTTTTAAAGAACTGATTCATATTAATTCTTGAAACATTTTGACCATTATAAGAATCAGTAACTTTCAGTCATGATGTAAGATGTAAAAGGATTATGACAATCAGTGCAAGAGGAAATCTGACATAAGTATTTGAAATGATTTTTTCCAAAGAATGTGTTGCATCAGGTTTTTAAAAACCCTTCAGAATCACAGCCTGGATTGAAGTTTTAGGGGTTGAAGTTTATTGTTCTTTGCTTTTTCTGCTTCAGCATCTTGCAAAATCTCAGCTTTTTGTTGTGGCTGTGTGACACTGGCTTCTGTACGCAGGATCTTTTTAATTTGGGAATTGGATTTTATAAGCTGCTTGAATGGCAGTGCTCCTCCTCATTTTTAACTGCACAATTCCATGGCATTTATTAATTAAGAGTAATATGTAATAATTACTTTAGGAAAAATGTAAGATAATATAAACTTACAGGAGTAATAAATGCAAATTGAAGTTTAAGCTTTCAAATCAAAAGATGTGCTGATCCCTCTTTGTTACTCAGAGCTGTGTTCAAGTGACTGGTTGAATGTTTTGTTACTGAGGTGCTTGTTACTGTGTGGAAAATGCACATGAATTTCTGACCAGCTCTGCAGAGGTCTCAGCATCTGTGGTTCTAGATGGTTCTGTGCTTTTTCTTTCACCGCCCTTTGGGTTTCAGGCAGGGTTGTTGTCAGGTTTAGGTTGCTTATTTGGAGGAACTGACAACTTTTTTTGTATTCTTAAACCTGTTGTTCCATTGCAGTGGATGATTTAATGAATTGTTGGCTTAAAATTATTCAAATAGATGGATTCAACATAAGAGCAGTTTACAATTTTGTGGCTATAAGGTAGATTCATGTACAAAGCAAATATAATTGGATAATATTTTTCTTCAGTTAATGTCTTAGCATTCTTTATGCTACATTAACATTTTGGTAATGTTTAAGTTTGATGTTGTTTCTAAACAGATATAAAATCATCCCTAGTTGCTTGCTGATTAGGTTGGGATCCTGTCCCCTTTCTCACTTCCCTTGGTCCCATAAGACTGACTGGCATCATCTTCTTCACCCTTATTGCTCTCCTTTCTATTCCTTCCTTCCTTCATCAGTCTGTTGATGTGTTCTTGAAACTCGGTCTGTGTCTCTCCATGCGAAGAGAATTCCTTGTTTCTTTCATGGATTCAGAAGGTATTTCAAGCTGGATAAGATGAAAACTATTTGTCTTTCCACCCTTTCTGTTTAGTGTTTCACTTGCAGGAACCTCACCTGTAGTTCACCTCTGGTTTGAGGTCAAGGAAATAAAACAGCATTTGTCTTTTTCATCACTGAGCCATGTCTTCTCTCCATGGAAAACTCATCTTATTTGCAGTGCTCCATTCTCTTGCAATATTTGAATTGTTCCTCTGTAAAATTTGTGTACTTCCTGAAACAGGGTTGTGGGGGTTGTTTTATGTGATTGGTTTGTTTGTTTTCTCCAGGAATCACAGCTAAAGGTCTTGTCTGTACTCTGGGAAGTCTTAGCAACTTTATCCTGGTTTCCCTCAGGTTTCCCCAGTAGACTTCCAAATACAGGTCCCCAACCTGTTGGTTTCTATGGTGTATTTCTGTTCTCTGACTCACATTAATATGTTTTGCCTTAATTATTCATAATTTTTTACAATTGTTTGTAATTTTTCAGTGTTCTGCCTCTATTTTGATTTCTTTCCCTCCAACTTCTTGTTCCACTTTGAATCTATTCTATTGCGTGTCTTTCTGAGAGCAGATTCTCTGCAACAGTCTGCAGTTCTTGCATTAGACCATCAATTTGCATTTCATTTTATTGGTGTCGTCTTGTCTGATTGTAGCTGCAGCATGAGATATTTGTTACCAATGTTCATTTGAGCAAGACAAATGAAGTATTCCTGTATATTGAAGAGGCTCTGAAGTTGTTCTGTTGACTTAGAAATGGGAGCATACAGTGACATGTTTAAAAAGAAAAAAGCCTTGGAGGTAGAGCTTGCATTTTCCATTTCCAAGTGAATATGCACGGTTTTTCAGCAGTGTTGAGCTTTCTGTACTATTTCATCTCAATCTGTAGGTAATTCAGGCCATAAGCCAAGTGTGCATTGTGTGTGTTTAACAGCCTTGCTTTCCATACACTGCTCAAGTCTCTCTCTCGTGTGTGTGCGTAGGAAATCCTTTCAGTGACTGCCTCACCTTCATAAATCGCTGCATGACACAAAAGGGCTGAACGCTGTATTCCTGCCTCATTTATTTGGCAAACTTTGCTACTGAAACCAAACTTAATCAATGAGCTCTGTGTTGTCTCCGATAAGTTATGTACTGGCTTTATTGATTGGGAAGGATTTTAGAAAACCCATGTGGGGTTTATAATGTCAGCAGTGTTTTGATTATGAAAAGAGTTGGAACCTTGGGACGAGGAACCAGGTGGTGTATGTCCTGAAGCCACGGGTGACACGGCTGGGCTCAGTCCCTCGGGGAACACAGTTCATGCCCTGCACTTTAACTGTGGTGACTGGCTGCTATAGATGCACTTTTTGCTCATTAAAATGTTAAAAATCAAACTGCATGTAAAAAGATTTGTGAAAATATAAACTTGGGGATTGATCCAGAAAACTGGCACGTGAGACCCCAGAGACACTGGTTTCAGCTACTGGGTAATTTACACTTCTCAGCTGTGTGTCCTGGATCGTTCGGGGGTTCTGTTCTTTTTAGGGGGGTTTGCTTTAGAGGCATTTTATGTGGGTTTTTCTTTAAGAAAATAGGCATAGGGAAATAAAATAAAGCGGTCTATTGATACTTCCTGAGTTTCGTGCCAGGTAAAAACATAAGAAGGATTATAAGATACTGACATAGAGTGATTCTGGGTTTGATTTTGTTATGAGTTTTGTATGAAACCGTGAAGAAATTATGATTTTCCTAGGCCGTAAGTAACACCCACCTAAAGAGTTCTGGTAGGAAGTTATGTGGGATTGCGCATCTTTCAAACAGAGCAGTTTTTAAAGGGAAATAAAAGGCATTACATTTATAGTAATGAGCTTGCAACTTGAGCAAAAATTGAATGCTTCTCCGGTGTTTGTTTTTGTAACATGCAAAAGATCAGCAGTTTTGTTAATTACAAACTATTTCTAGATATTATTTTTTTAATAGTTAAAATGCCAACAAAATTTGTCTGTGGTTAACCTGGACTAGTCTCAATTTTTTAGTTGTAAATCAAGGCAGATCATTATTGGTACATAGTGAGTGGTAAATTACGTGCATTGCATTCTAAAAGCCACATAATAATATCACTGTAAAATCTTTCTTTACCGTACAAAGCAGTATCTAATGGTAAAAATTCAATATATTGCTTCTTTAAGTGGAAATTCCATTTTCTGTGTTTAGGAAGCTGTAATATCAAGAAGAAGGTGCAAAGTAAGTTCTTAGTTACTTAGTCCTTACCCTACAAGAACACAATGCTGGTGAAATGCTGAAATGTTTTATTATGTGGAGGTTTTAACTTGAAGTTACAGTAATTACTTAAATCATCAAAATAATGGAGAGAATATATATGCCGGTTTGAGGTGACTGCTGACTTGTTGTCTTTTAACACTGTTTAGTTCAGAATTAATGTAGTCGCTACATGGCTTTGCTTCTGAAAACTAGATACACAGTCATTATTTTGAGGACAATTTGTATTGATAAGGCAAATAAAGAAATAGGCACTTTATCCTTCTGCAGTTAGTTTTGATTCTTTTAAAATTCCAGGGTTTGTGTGGGGGGTTTTGTGTGTGGTTTGGTTTTTCTTTGTTTTAACATTTTCCACATAAGGATTTCAGCTGTGGGTAAAAGCCAACTGTGTAGTAGTTACAATTAGTCAGGATGTTGTTTTTGCGCACAGGCAGTCAGAGTTGTTCAGCCACAGTCAATCTTGTGGAAGTCAGTGGGATTCTGCACAAGGGTGAACCCAGTCACAGTAATAAACCCTTTGCTATCAAGGCATTATTTTGTATCAAAATCCATATTTCTGCAGAGTTTACTCTGAAACCTCTGTAGCTGCTTGCCATGGTTCCTGCTGAAAGGGAAAGGAGGCTACTGCTTTGCTTTACATGGCATTCTTCAATAGATCCTTTCTTGTTCTTTAAAAACAGGAGGTTGTTAAATAATCTATCAATAAACTGTCAAGAGTCAAAGTTTCCATATCTGCTTCTGCCTGAAACCTTAAGAACTTGCCACATTTTAGTTGTCAAGAAACCTCCAAAGAGGAGTCTGTGAGCAGTTGAGCCTGAAAACCATTGCGAAGAACGGGGTGTGCTTATTTGAATTATGTAGGAGGAACATGTTCTTGCAAGGGAGTCAATATGTTTTCTGCTTCATTGAATAGGTTATTAGATTGATGTAGTTTATTTGTTGAATGATGGCATTGGTTTTAGAAGTAAATGAAGCGAGAAGCATCAATTTAGTTATTGGTGATAACTTATTGTTACTGATCAGAGAAGTGTTGAATGTATTGGAGGGTTTGTCATGTAATCAGGGTTATCTTGTTTCAGCTGAAAGCAGAAATATAGGGTACATTTCAGGTCCTGAAATATTTAAGTGTGAAGGAGAATGAACAGTGAATTGGCTGGTAGCAAAGGTCTGCAATCTCTGTAGACCTTTATGGCGGGATGTGGATTGCAGAATTCAGATTTTGAATATCATGGATCAATGTAAATGGATTGGTTTTGTCTATGAACACAACTGTTTGGGGACTAACATGTTTCTGTATTTGTTTAAAGTTAAAAATTATTAATTTCACTGCTGAGCATGTTTTCGGTTTTCATATTCATGCTTTTTATTTGATGTCAGGCAAAGGCTGTAGCTGAAAGCTTCTCTGTGGTGCTGCTTTGCAACTTTTAGAAAATGGTCTGTAGTTGAACCAGTTTGTTTTAATACACATTATTTTAGTCAGTCTTTTGACACTCAAGATTTTCATTCTAGTAACAGTAGGCAACATTAAACATTCCTGCTATGAGACCTATTGGCTTTATCTTTTGTTATTTATCTTGCTGATGTTAGGAAGTACTCTCTAATCCCCCAGACCTCTGTTCCTAGGTAACAGTCAAAAGCTGTGCCAGCAGAAGTGGTCCTGCCAGGCCAAACCCATGTGGTTTGGTGTTATTCACTATGATCCATATGGTCAGGGTAGAGATTGTCCCCAGAGAGGTGTTAACACTCAACAACCCAACCTCCTCCTACTCTTTGGAGAATTGCTGGATGGCTCCTGCTGCCTGCCCATGTGTGAATCTTGATTAATTTTTCATTTTTAATGAAGTTTGATCATGTTTATTATTTCACATGATTGACTGCCTGGTACTCCTTCCATGTAATTGATAAAGCCCATATTTCTTCATCTGTCTCTTATTTCTTCAGGGTAAAGTTGTGAAATTGTGTGATGTGGTTAATATTAGATTTATTGGTCCCAACAGATGTATAAATTATCTCTTTTTCTCTCCACAGGAAGTTCTACAGACTTTGACCAAGTTTTGTTTCCCCTTCTATGTGGACAGGTAGTGTTAGCTTTTCAAACTTTACAAGAAAATAAGCTTGTCAATAAAACCACTGTAGAAAATAAAAACCATACCGTTCTTAATGTTCTGTCTGCCTGGCTGTGACTTAAAGCACCCAAGTGCAAATTATAGTCTCGGAATCACTTTTTCCTGGGGTTTTTATGGGCACCATCAAAAAAAAAAGTAGTTTTAAAAGTTTGAGCTGTTCAGTGGCAGCAGTAGGAACATTTTGTTTTACTTCTGTGTAATGCTTGGTTGGGAAAATGCTTGGGTGGTAATTGTCAAATATGTGTGTTAATATCAGAGCTTTGTGTGTGTATGTATTTTATTTCTCAATTGCCAAAATCTGGGCAGAACTGTGAATTAAATGCTTTACATTTAAAAGCTCTTGACCTTGCTGAAATGTTGGTGCTTTACTTAGTGGCCACTTAATGTGGCTTCTAATTTTGGAGGAGAAACTTGTAAAGTTACAGTGGATTTGGCAGGAACTGGGAATGTTTCATTCTTATCATTTAGAACCCCTCAGAACATTTTTAGTTTTTTTAGCTTTGTTTTACTGTGAGTTATTTTTGATGGCTGAGGTGAAAGAACAAGGGTTCAAGTGTTGAAAAGATGCACCACTGCTTGTATCATCCACGAGCATCATTTAATTGGTCAGAACCACTTGCCTTGGGTCAGCTTACACACTGAACAGTTGTGATTGATGGAATTGACCTTAGCTGTGATTAAACTGCTAAAAATCTTTCTCATTTCAGTGAAATCGGTGATATTTACCATAGAAATTGATTTTCTTTATAAATCAACATCTGCTTCTAATATCACTTCTTGTTTGAGCCCTTATTTATATATTTATTTACATATTCGCTCCTTAGGCAGCTGCTATTTCGTTGTTGTCTATAAATGGAGGTGAAATCTTGCTGTACTTCTCTGGAGATAGGAGTGTACATAATAAAACCACTGCTACACTTTGTAATCTGGGGCTTGGGGAAGCCAAAAGCTTGGATGGATCATGCAGATGATTTGTTCTTTCAACCTGCTGAGTGGTTCCTGTGGATCAGAGTTGAGAGCCCATGGGTGAGGCTCAGCTGGAGGTACCGGTGTCTGTGCTGTACCTGCTTTGTACATGAAAAGAGAATCTGGATATCCTGGGCTGTCAACATGAGCAACTTAACCAGCGCTCCTTGACTTGCATGAACTTTAAAAGCCACAAAAAATTATCATTTGGAGTTACTTTTTGCTGATCAAGTTTTTCTTTCCCTGTCCCCTCCCCTTAGGAAGCATTTACATATATTTTTCTAATGTCTGTGTTTCTACTAGAAGTACTCACGCTTACTGTGTGTAGGTTTATTGTACCTAGGGGTTTTGTTTGTTTTGTTGTTTTTTATTTTCCCAAGCAATACAGCATTTTGAAAGATAAGAACACTGAAACCCCATATGGGTGCAAATGAGAACATAATGAACACTGATTCCCATTTCTGGATTTGCTTATTTTTCTGAGTATCACAGACTGTGTCTGAAAAGACTGTAAGCCAACAGTTTTGAACATAAAGAAGAGATTGTCATCCATAATTTAATAATTTAAAAATAAGGATCAACTTTCAGTACTCCAGAAGGTAGAGGATGTCTCAGGTTAAGAATATGGCAGCAGAAAGAGATGTATGTGATGCTTCTCTTTTTGATGTAAAAGTACGCATGTACACACAAGTGTGCATGCATGCATGAGTGTGCGCACACGTATAAATATAAAACCAAGTAGTTGTAGTCCTCTGAGATACAAATTTGACATAGTTCAAAGCTAATCTGCCAGTTACAGCAAGAAGGTAAATAGTCTTAGATCACTGAGTCCAAATGAATTTAATGTGACTGTGATAAAGGGAGAACAATACAGTGCATCTGAAGTGCAAAATGTTCATCTTTTAGCTACTTCCAAGTTCAGAATGGATTGGATACTGATTCTTAAAGGATGTTCCTGGAACACAGCAAGTGGTGAATTTGCACTTGTTGGTCCCTATTTACTGTTAACCGACTACTGATTATTTATTTCTACATTTCTTGAATCACATTAAAAATGATTTAATAAATAAACAAAATAATAGCCAAACAACTAATTTATATACTTAAGGTAGTGAGCAGATAGCCCCATAATGAAATCACTCGATGCTTTAATATTCCCCTCAGTTTTCTCAGTAAACACTTTTTCTACACTGAGATGAAAAGAAATTGCTTCTAGAAGCCACACTGTCTTCAGTTATATGTCAGAGGGGTCCTTATAGTCGTGTCTTTCAGAGTTGACTAGCACTCTCTAGTGGGACTTTATCCCTCTGTTTGTGTCTGAAAAGCTGTGTGTTGGATCTGATCTCCAGTTACTGTAATTCTTAGTCCCCAGGGCTGTTTTTTTTTATATATATGATTTTGTTCATTCTGAACAAAAAGAGAAAGAAACACTGAAGTGGTTTCAGTAAAGGCCCTCTAAATACTTAGCAGCTACTCCCAGGTAACTTGTGTGCCTTGTTGGCAACGACAGTTTTAGTGTTAGAATCTCTCTGATACTGAGAGGTTGTAAAATTATTATTCTTCATATAACAGTGGAGATACTGGCTCATTGCTCAAATAACTTAGGAACACAGAATAATAACTTCTGTTGGAATAATACTCTGTGTAAGATGTCTATTCAAGATCTGTGGAAAAAGGATCAGTATAAATTATGATGAAGAGACACTGATATGAGCAATCAGAGCTGTGTAGTCACTAAAGAATAGACCGTAACCTGAGTTTGCTTTCACCAAATCGGAGCCCAGAGTAGCATCATCAGTCGTAGAACTTGGGTTTTTAAGTCCTGCTAGAGTGTTGTCCCCAGTTTATGCCCAGTTTGTGGGGTCTTGGGGAAATTTAATTTCTGTAACGATGTTTTGTGTTACGTGCAGTGTTGTGCCAGGCTTTCAGTGAAACTTCTTGGTGGGAGAAGTGTGCTCAGTATTACTCCTGCTGACTCTTGCTCTTCTGACTTTGACGTGAAACAGTGGTATTTCTTAGGTGCTGAGAAAGGATACAAATCTTCACCTCCATATGTCTCTCTTCTAAGGCTGAAGGTTTTCTAAGGCAGGCGGCATAAACTGAAAAGGTGTTCCATTGCCTCTGCCGGATCATTTCAAATGATCATCAGACACCAAGATTTTTAGGACAGTGAAGATCATCTGTGTATCCTATTATTCTCTGTTGAAGGTTTTAGCAGTCATTGACACAGATTCTTAATTCTTTATATATCTATTCTTTTTATATGTCCAAAATCTCTTTAGTCAGTGAACCATGAGATTTCTGTTCTTATGCTGCAGGATCAAGACAGAGACTATTTTCAAACTGCAGGAGTGAAGAACTCCACCTGAGTCAAATTTCCTCTCAGGATTAATTTGTGTTAGATATAGCTAGCTCTCCCTTTCCCTCCAATACTAACTTCTGCCTGCCCATTTAGAGATGAGATTCAAGGTGTTTCCACCTTGTTAAACTCTAAATAGACCTTCTTCCCATTTGAAAATAGAGCTATGAATAACAAGCATTAAGATCTTAGAAAAAGAACTTTTTATATTGGGAAGTTTATCATTCCACGTGAAGAACTGACAGCTGAAACTTGAGCGAGACCTGTCAGGCACGTTTAGTTTCTGCAGATCACTTGAATGTAAGAATCTTTGGTTTTACTTTGGAGGAAGTTCCCAGCTTGTCATGGCTGTTCCATAAGCAAGCTTCTCCCTGCTGCAAATGAAGCATGGATATTTTTCCCTGTTCCATAATTTTAATTGTCAGCTAGAATTTCTCACGCACGCTCTGCTCTCAACCTTGTTAAAATTAAGCATATAATCCCCTTTTAAAACACCATACTAAAATCACCATAGAAACATTACAGCCAAGCTTTACAGATAAAACACAACAGCAGTCAGGGATTTTTTGGTATCCCCTGGCAGCTCAGTGTGGTTTATGGAAATGGTTGCTCTGTTGACATTCACCTTTCAGCAGGATGATGATACCTACCCTATTTAGTTCTCAGACTACTGAAATGCTTTTAAATATCTGTCTTTTTGTTCACCTGTGAATTTGGAGCACTTTTTCATCTTCATCGCTGCATGTTTTTTTCTTCCCTATTTGGAATCTACTGAAGGATTCTGCTTCCTGAACTGGACAGTGAAATCTTTCTGATCCATATTCAACTTTTATTACTGGAAGTCAGCGAACCAAAGATAAACTGGAACAATAACCTGAAATAAGTGTTAATTTTGTTCATTATGAGGTCTGAAATTGGGTTAAAAGTCCTCTAATCATTACATTAGTCCCAGCTTCACCACTAAATGTCAGCAGTTCTGTTAAACAGTAAAATTACATTTCTGCAAACTGGGAGGTAAATTGGGCTTGGCTTAGGTGGAGTCTGGCATCACTGTCCTCAAGCATTTGATTAACTTTAGACAAATGGGGTCATATCTCAAGAATGGTTTTTATTTTGTTAATAAATAACATTCAGAAACTGCCATCCTTTAAATGTAAAGCATCTTAATTTGAACGTGTTTCAAGCATCATCAGCATCACAAGCATCAATCATCAAGTGGTCAAATACAGATGCGAATTACAGTACTTTTAAAGACATGAGTTTTTAAATTCTCAGGTTTAGGGCTTTTTATTTGTTTGTGTGGTTTGGTTCTTGGCTTTTGCTTTTTTTCTTTTGTTGTTTTCTTTTCTGTCACTGTGTTGTTCCAGTTCGGGCAAACTTTCCTACAGTGATGCTTTCCCCTGTGGTATGAGTAGGAGTCAACATTTGAGAATGTTATTAGTTCACTTGTGCTGTTCTTGAAGAGCTGTTAAGATCTTACAGTTGAGGCAAATCACTCTTAATTGTGAAAAAGCATGTAAAAGTCCTCCAAGATTATTTCTGTAGTCGTGGCTGGCTCTAGCGCAGCGTATTTGTGCTTCTGATTTAGCTTCTCTTCCTTTGCACACTATTCTAGGCTTTAGCTGTTAGAGTAAAGGAGAGTCACCTGGCATGGTTCCAGCTGCTGAACATTTTGGAATCATGTATCTGGCATACATGCAAAATTGGTAGATGGATAAATAAAGCTTCTACAAGTCAATATCCAAGTGTTGGAGAAGCTTAGCATGTTATTAAACATTGGCTTGCTCTTGGAGTAAACCAATTTTCAAATGAAGAGTAATAAGGAAATATTTTGGGTTCTATGAGAGAACATGGGTTTGGTTTGCACAGTGTGTACTGCACTGACGGTGCTTGATAGTCATAACCATTTTCATTTAGAGAGAAACACATTCTCAGTATCCTCCCACACTAAAAGTATGGAAAAGCCAACCAAGGCCCACTCCTCCCCAACTTAGAATAGTTAAGTTTCTAGAGGGTGTATGCTCACAAAGTTAATTTATCCACGAAACGCTTCTGAAAGAGGAAATGTTACAGGTTCAGTGACATTGACTGGAGATTTTTGACACAGAGTTAGCTCAGCATTAATTTTTTTTTCCTTTTATTCTCTTTATTTTCAGCCATGCAGTTAACCAGGTTGGGCAGAACTTTACATTTGTGCTTACAGACATTGACAGCAAACAGAGGTTTGGATTCTGTCGCTTATCTTCTGGGGCCAAGAGCTGCTTCTGTATCTTAAGGTAGGTCTGTGTTCTGGCTTTGGCTGACTCTAGAAAACAGTGTTTGACTTTGCTGTGTTACACTGCAATTATAACTTCCAGCTGTGCAAAATTGTTTTCCTATCTGGTCCTCAGAGTCACTGCTCTTCTGCAGAAGTGATGCAAAGTATCTTGCACTTTGAGTTCCTCTGTAGATAAGTGTATTTGTTTGTAGTCAATGTTCTTGAGTTAACAATGTGGAAAAGAAAACGTCTCTGCAGTAATGTGATATGACATAGCATGGTGGCAGCTGTTATCTTTAGCTGTCACAACTGATCTTATTAAGACATTTTGTGGACATTTGTATATGCAAGTTTTATTAACAAAGCATCTGTTGGTAACTGAGAGAATGTCACTGATGCTCTCCACATCCTGGAAGTTTGTATGGGTGAGCTTTACTCTGTTCCATTGAGGGCTTTGTGAAGTTAGTTGTAATAAAGACTGTTAGTGGAAGTTGGGAACAATGAATTTCACATGAAATGGGCAAAGTGGCTCTATCAGAGTGAGTTTTGATGACCTCCCACAAACATGTTGAGTTACAGTCTGTAATTTTCTGTTTTAATTTGCTGCAAGAAATGATGCAAATAAAATCAGATTTAAGATCTACCAATATATTAGATCCAGTAAGAACTCTGTTAAGATTTATGGATTGAAGATTGATACATGGCCTCCAGCCTGTTTTGTTTTAAATGGTCTGCCTTGTACTTTCTGCATATTAATGAGAAATTGGAAGTTTTGGAGGAACAGCTCAGGTAAAGGTAGCTCAGATTTGACCGTATGAATAGACTGAACATTGCTCAATCAGCCACAAATGAGTACAGTTTCCTCTATGAGCAAATGTGGACACCTGTCCTAGTCACTTCTAGTTTGCTTTTCACATGAGAAAATCCACTGTAAGAACAAGAAGAACTTGCCTTTGTCCTGTGGGTACTGTGTTGCATGTGGTGGAACAGGACCTTCTGTATACATGTTACTGAATATGACCCCTCTGAAGAATTTCAGGGTCAGTGTGGTAAAATGCAAGAGCAACTCTCAAGTATAAGGATGGGTTGCATACGGCAATGCCACAGAGTAGATTCTGGATTGATTAACAGGTTTAAAATGAATGTCTGTGCCGTTTGTGCTGGCATTAGGCTGATGAAGATACCAGATGTGTATTGCCATGTACTGCAGCGTTATGCTGATGGCAGTGATCTGTCTAGACCTTCATTGAAGAAGCTCAGTATTTGGAGAAATTATTGTGAAATTATTAAAAATTGCTACCTAACTCTGTGGGAGGGAGGTGTTTTCTGAGTATCTTCGTTCTTTCTTTTCTCTAGTTCTATTAGTGATGGCAATCCAGCAATAGGGACTGTACTGAAGACAGGAAAGTATTTCCATAGTTCTTTTGGGGTGCTGTTGCACTTCCATATGGGAAGTGTTTGTTTATATAAAGTAATTTTTCCTGATTAATGACAAATTAAAGGGGAAACCCTTTAATAAGAAAATTGAATGAGGAGTAGTATGAGTCCATTCTTGATCTCTCCTGGATAAGAGTTCTTTGCTGTCAGCTCCCTTATGTTGAGTGAATGCCAGGAAGAAATGGAGGAGTTATGTTGTAGTTAAATGCCTTCTGCTTCAACTCATAACCAAAAAACAGCAACAAAAAAGAGAGTTCTGTGCAGTTATAGCAGTGGATGAATTGGGACTCTTAGTTTCATTCCTATCACTTCTTTCTCCTGTGAACTAATGAGAAAATCAAAGTTCATCATTAATGCACATGCAGATAAGTTTTGGAGGATGATTAATAATGTAAATCGGCATTGCACAGATTCACTTGCTCTTTTCCCAGGGCTACAGCACTTGTTGATGTGAATCTTCTCAGTGTCCATTATGGATTAAAGGATGCTGCATGGTAAATGGACGGGTGAAAACACGTTGAAGAATGTCAGAATGAGACAAAAAAGCTAGTGGGGATGAAAAAAATGTTTATTTGCTTTTCAGTGACAGGTTGGATGACAGCAAGCTTTGAGATGATGATTTTTATTATTAGAGATGATAGTCATGTGTTAATGAGTCGGAGATTTAATGGGTCTGGCCATGGTATAATGGTTTGGAAGAATTCATCACATTCATCACCATAGATTCGTTACTGAAGAAGAGCAGGAAGAAAAGGAAATTCATTTCACTCAGCCAGTGCTTTAAAAAAATTCTTCAGAGGTCAGGAAGCATAGTTTAAAGCTGAGGCACTATTTGGAAGGCCAGAAGTCAAGGTCTGGACTTGGGTGTTTTAAAGTGAGACTTTTTCATGTGGATACAAAGTACAGTAAGGCACTTCTTGGAGTTCAGTAGCAGTGATTTTATCCACGTTATCCAGGATGTGGCTTCTGCGGCCAGCAGAAAGGCAATTCTATTTGAAAGAGTAACTCTTTTGGCTGTTTTGACTAGTGCTGTTTAGAAATCTACTTTCAAGGTAGTTTTCATAGTTTTGTTGCCACTGTGGTTAGTGTCTATGGATATCTTAGATTAAGTTTAAAACCTGCATCATTGAGTTGTTCCACGATATTCTGTTAACGTAGAACCACTGAGTTTTGTCTCTGTTATTCTGTTTCCTTTTTTCTTCATTCGATTTCTAGCTGATCATGGAACTACAATGATCAGATGTGGTGGTGTACCGTCGAGTTGTAGAGTGCTCTGTAGCGCCACTGACAACTTTCTGCGTTTCAGACAGCAGAGGGCGGACAAAAGCACAGAACCAGTGTCACGGATGGTCTGGTGGGGTTTTGGGGGTCCTAAGCAATGAGGTGAATTAGAAAAAATCCACAAGCTCATGAAACAAACATCACAATCTCCTGGGTGACTTCGTTTCTGGAATACCTTTTTCAATGCAATCTATTTCAAAACATAGAAACTGCTTTTGAAGGATTTTCTTTTCCAAATGACAAATGTGTAGAAAGTTGAGAGCTAGTGGCCACGTGGTCAAATTCTCAGCTCCCATTTGGTATTTAAATACCTTAAAAGGAATTTCCATGGCCAAATACTTTTTTTTTTTTATTTTTTTTTTCCTGAGACTTCATTGAAGTATTTTGGCTGAAATGAAATAAATCCGATTGGATATGCATTAAGAAATAGATTGTTGTTGTTGTTGTTACTAGGAGTTTGCTTTAATCTAACTGGTAATGTTCTTCCATTAGGACAAAAGAGTGTGGAAGATGGTAGAGATTCAGGTTTTGTTCTTGATTTCCTGTTTCCTCCTAATTACAATTACTGAAAGATAGAGACCTACCAGTGATTAAAAAAGGACTGTATAAATTTATTTTTCTGCTTTCTTCCACTCTCAAGGTATTCAGATACATTCTGATTCTTAAGAATTTTGCATGCTGAGACTCTTAATTTTCATTTCTTGCTCATTTTCCACATTTTTAGCAACTCTAGCTGTATTAAGGCATCCAGGAGCTGGTTTGTTGGTTCTGTTATGGACACTTGCTCAATGGCTTGGCTCTGTTTGCCTCTTTGGCTAAACACTGTTAACCAGAACTCTTCAGGCTTTGATGGTTTTCAGCATTTTTTGATGAGAAGTAATTCATAAACCAGTTTGTATTGGAGTGAGGAAGTGTACTGAAAGGAGTAAGGTGTTCTGTTTTACAGTCTGGGTTCTCAAAGTTCAGGTGGACAAACATGTACGTGGTCTGCTCCTAATGGGAGATAGTTAAAACCTCATAGCTGAAATTACAGTGAATATGATGCTTCCAGTTGTGCTGCTTCTAATGGTTGAAGGAGGATGTGGAATATGACAATACAGCTGTGAGGAGACTGCTGAACATGTGAAGTTCTAAATTCCATAGAGAAATTGGAACATTAAATTCCTTTACATCAAGTTTTTGTATGAAGACGTTATTTAAAAGTGCGTATCAATTTTTTTTGTAGCTGGGTTTTTGTCCTGACATTTATGTGTTGTAGAATCTCAGACTCCTGACAACTTCGTCTTTCTGTGCAATCAGTTCTGCTTTAGGAATGTAAAAAATGCTGTTAACTCGGTCTGAATACTTTTTTGATACCCTCAGTGCAGAATGTTTATGTAATAAAAGAACAAGTTGAATTTTTAGAAATATTTTTATCTTTTGTCTTCTGAAATATTTCCAGAATTCAGGGGAAGGACCCCGTCACTGCTGCTTGAAAAACTCTTCAGGTTCTGATCAGAGAGAATCCAGTCATATCTGTAAATGCCTGTTTAGTTTATACTCTGACTATTTGAACTTTAGACTAAGTTCCATGTTTATGAAACACACTGCTTTGAAATAAAAATAATGGCAGTGGTGACTGTATGGTAACCTATTTAAATGTTTGAACAGGTTTAAATGTGTTAATGATTTCAGATTATATAGGAAAATAAAGTGGTGAACTGAGTATTCATATAGATAAAAAGAAATCACAGGCCTGTTCACCATGTTGACCCTAGTATTAATCATGTGCTTATTATTAAACATGGGTCATACTCTTTTGGCAACGTATATTTGAGTTTAAAAAATATAGTAAGCCTTTTATCTGAGAAATAGACCCCCAATGCCCCAGCGCCCCTAATAAAAGTGTTTTTAACATTTTTGAAGCAATTTACCAGGTTGCATAAAACACTACATTCTTAATCTAGCCTGGATTACTGGTGTATGACAGAGTATTAAAATCTATAAACGGTTCTATATATGATTCTTCACTGATTGTATTTAAATATATTTTCCAGGATGTCACTAAGCTTCTGAAATACGATGATTCACTGTTTATTAAGTAACAAGGTTACACAGAATGACTGTTGCAGTTCTGTTTCAGCAGAAGTCAGACTCATAAAAGCCACGGCCATCAGCAGCCGGTGTACTTGCCCCTCTGGGCAGATGAATATGCCTTCTTTGAACTGCAGTTTCTCCACAAATGTTATTTTGGTCAATTTAATAATGTATTTGGTTTACAAAATTCCCTTTTTCCCAGTACTGTACAAACAACTTTGGGAGATGTTAGGTGAATGCAGTGTTAGGTGTTCCTTAGGTGAATGTTTCCACTATTGTTTAGCTCTCAGAGGCTGCCTATGTGCTGGTTTTCCCCTTCCTATCAAAAAGGGCAGTAGTAAATAGTAGAAGCTTTGAGAACGTGTCCTTTGGTGCCTACCTGGGGTGATGGTAGCTCCTGCTCGGACAGCACTGGAGCAGCCTGTGGCATTGGCCAGACTGTATTGCCTGGAATCCCTGGGATTTGAGCAGACTTACATGAAGTAATCAGACCTAGTGGACCAGGACTCTCATCCTGTAACCCTGTGATAGGTACCTCACAATTGTTTTTATGAATAACGATCAGACTTTCTTTTTTATCTGTTAATCTGAGTCCCATAGCACCTATTTCTGCTTGAATGAGCAGTAATGATAGAAATCAGAGAGTTTTGTCGTGCTTCAAGTTTTGTTAAAGTGAAAAAAAACGCTCAAACCCAACTTTGCGTGGTTTGGTTTTGCTTTGGTTCGCAAACTTCCTGGGCAGAGTTACGGATTTAGAGAAGGTGCTATAGCCATGTGCAACTCTGATTTCAATTTTACTTAATTTGAAGTTTTCACTGGGTTTTCAGCTTTTGTACCCAACATGAAAATCATTCTTCTGAAGTGAAATGCAGAAACATTTGTGTGGAAATCCCTGTTGGCCAAAATAGCTAAGCTCTGCACCACTCTTTTTCTAAGATAAAAAGAAATGAATCTATTATAGTTTGTGACAGATGGCAGAAAATGTAACTAACTGAATGTGATTCTGTATGGAGTTATTTGAGGTTTTTGGTGTGATTTGTTGTGAGTTCCTCTCCTCCCCCCTTCCCTTCCCTTTGATTGCAGTCTTTGTCCATTTATTCTTAGGACAGAATAAGATTTCTGAGCAGGGGCCTCTCTTGTGGTGCAAAGTGAGAATTGTTTTTAATTGAGCAGAAACATGTGGAAGGATCAGGAATATCTCAAGGGATTACAGAAAAATTCCAAATTTGTACTACTTACAGCTTGTGTTTAGAGCAGGGTCTGCTGGGAATAAATGTTAGTTAGTGTGACCTGTGACCTTAAAAACTGTTGACATGGATTTCAGCCAGAAACTAGCCACAGAACTCCTTTGTTAAGCTCATTCATAGCTCCTTGAAAACTCTAGTCAGTGAAAGTTGCCAGCTCAAATCTAAGGAAAGCAGAGCCCTTTTTTTTCCTCTTCCCCACCACCCCCCCTTTTTTTTCCCATGCTTTGGAAACAGTGGCCGCCCCTTAACCAGCAAGACTTCTTTAATGGGACTGCATCGCCTAAACTTGATTGGAATTGACAGCTTCCTGGCTCAGGCTTGCCAACTGGCAGGGCATTGATGCATAGGGGACAAACAGCTTGAAGGGCCTGTGTACACTGTTTGTGGATGTGCCTCCGCAGTGCAGCACACTTCTGTTGTGATACCTTCTAACGTAAAGGAAAAAGTCCCAAACCCTGAACACTGCCTTTAGCTCCACAAAGCTTCCAGTTATTTGGGGGAGAAAATCAAATGGGGTATTTATTGATACTGGATTCCAACCACTTTTCCAGTTGACTTTGCTTATAGCAGAGAGGATTTTGTTCATGCTTATGAGTCAAGTTGCAGTAATTCAGCTGAACAGAAATTGAGCCTATGGAAATTTCATAGTAATCTATGGAAATTATTAAATAATTTCATTGGAAAGACTGTTAAGATTTTCTTGTTGTTGTTATAAAATGTTCCATAGCTGCTGTTTGTGAAGGAGTGTTTTACAGATGAATAAGGAAGGACATCACATTCTCACTTTATCTGGATGAAAGTTTGGGACATTAAAAAGCACAGCTTTATAATGTATGCTTTGAACTAGTGTTAATAGGAATTTTCTTCAGTGGACTAGACAGACTTTCACATTAACGACAAATAATTTAACATATTTAGTAACAGTCTGATACAGGGGAAGGCTGTGCCTTAGAATTCTTCTGTTAACTAAGAATTCTTAAAGTTCTTACCTGATTTACAGTTTCTTCATGCTTTATGTTTTTCCTTTGCATACATAAAAGTAAATTTATAGGAAGACTATTTTGTGCTTGGTAAGAAAGTAGTTAAGAGTACTGTTTATTTACTGCACAGTCAAAACCAGGGCCTCTGTGTGACTGCCTGCTGCTTTGAGGAAGATGTAACTCAACTGTTGTTCAGGCTTTTACTGTTTTCCCACTTGTGGGTTGTATAGGAGTGGTTGCTTTTTGCCTGGTTGCCATTCACAGGTGTTCATTCAGAGAACAGCCAACTACAGGATTTGGGTGTTTTGTTTATGTTGTGTCCCTCTGCCTCATCCCCAGTCTTACCATTGATACAGATAGGCAGCTCAAACAGTTGGAGGATGGAGAAGGGACCTAGCACAGAGGACAAAGAGGAGTGCTGAGCTCTGCACTCCGTTTGCAGTTCTGCAGATGCCCTGAGTGTTGCAGGTGCTCAGCTGTCACCTGAAGTGCTTTATTGTGGCCTGTGTGAGATTAGTGCTTTTGTCCATTTATGTAATTTTATTTTCTAATTACTGTTCCAGAGAAGTTTACATATTATCCACTTTTTTGAAAAGAGAGGAAGAGAACTGATAATGCACCTAGGCTTGTCTGCAACAGAGGAGGAATTTCTTTTGCTAATTTAAAGTTGTAATTACAAGTCTAGGCTGCAAACAGTGACTGTGCATAACCGCAGAGCAGAGGTAGCCTTAAAAAAAGACTTCCCCCATCTCCCCCCAATCTCTGTGCCTCTATATATTTAACTTGATTTTTTTCCCTTCCCCTTTTTGCTTCAGTGTGGACAGAGAAAAATATTGTTCTCTAATTAAATAAGAAAAAAACTCCAGACTTTATAAGGATTTGCTATAGTTGTATGTTGAATAAAATGGAAATAAAGCAAAATCAATGTTTTGCTTCCATATATATCTATATGGTCCTTTCAAGCCTTGTAAAAGATGTTTGGTAATGGCTGGAAATGATAAGGAATACTTTTTGGGCAGTCTGTTTGGTCCTTGTGGTGTATCGACCTGGAATCCCTGTACTACTTAAAACGCTTCGGAGATGAAAGGAAATAGCAAACTGGTTCTGTTAGACATTGGCAAAGGCCACAAAAAATACATATATAAATCATGAGAAATTGGATCTCTCTGATTCAACAGTACAACAAAATTGTACCTGATAAAAATGTTGTTATTGAGCCTCTGCCTTCTTCATAGATTTTTTGGTATTGGTTTTCTAGTGATGGATTCCACACATGCATTAAATATAAGTAGGAGTTGAAGTTGCAGGCATTTCTCAGTTCCTTTGCATGGGCCTTACAGAGAACAGAAGAGAGAGCAGGCCGGACTCGTGGCTGGAGTCTGACCTTCTTTCACAGAAATTCTAGTTTCTTACAAGCTTCAACTGGAGCAAAACAGTTCAACTTCCTCTTCTGTGTATGACAGGAAATTGAACTGAAGTGGCTTAGAAAATGTGAGAACGCCATGAATGTAGTACTTGGGGTTGGAAGGGTCTCCTGTTGTTGCAGGCATTTTGCTTTAACTTGACATGTTTATAAAACAGTTTACATCTTAAAAGTTTAGGGGTTTTACCCCTGCTGATTTGCTTAAACAGGCTCTGGCTTTTATTTTCAGTTACTTGTCAGAATTTATACGGAAAAGTGATGAACCTAGTGAAAAGAGAGCTTGACATCAATTAAATTTAGCTATCTGCTCTGTGTTTCTTCTTTCTGATACACTCTTTCCAGTGTAGTTTTCCCAAACTTCCTGTGGTTTTCTTTATTGTCCTTACAAGTTTTACAAGATAGAGACGAGCTATTTAAAAACACTGTTCCAGGGAAAGAGGAATAAAATTTTGTGTTACATCTGCTCATTTGCTGCCTTCCGTTTGCATCTCTGCCATTAAACTTTTTCTAGACTCTAGAAACTTGCCTCAGGTTGTTTGTAAGGCTGGCTTAGCATCCTACCTTCTTCAAGCATCTTGAAGTATCAAGTTATATTAGCTTCCCTAAACTAGATTCTCTGCAATACACAATAAAATACACTTACCAAAAAGTCTTTAAAAATAAGAGTAGGTGATAATGCATTTTTTTCTGTCCTGTCGTTAAAAAGTTTCTGTTGAAGTTTATCCCTAGTTTTTGTTGGCTCTCTTGTTGATCATGAATGAGCACAATCATTACTGAGCATGTCAATATGTAGCGTGTATCTGTTCCTTAGAATGTGCACTCATCTGTGTGTACATGTGCACAAAAGAAGAGGGTTTTTTGTGTATTTTCGTGTATGAATGTCTGCTTAAAGAGCAGTGTCACAAACAAAGTCATACTCCAGTTAATACTATATGAAGCTTGAATTTTCTGTTCTAGTAATACGTGAAAAGCATGTGTAATATTTCCTCTGAATTGTTTTTTCTTTGAAACCGTATACAACAACATCATAGTTGCTGTGATAGAAATGAATTTTGATGATTTGAGTTTCAAGACCAACATTGCAAGGAGTCAATTCCACTGAACTCATAAATAATGAATTCTTATTTTCAACTAGATGTAGTTAATAAATAACAAGTCAACAGGGAAAATATTAAATGACCTGGAGTGAAAAGCTTTGGAGTTTTCATTGTGGTGTCAGTAGCTCTGCTAAAGGCTTTGCTAGCTTACCTTTAGCTTTTTAAGCATGGTTGAATTATTTGTTGAAATTTAAATGAGGTAGAACCTTGCTAATCTGCACACCTTAGAATCACAGGTGCCAAAATAACAAGCTGCCTGCATGGCTCAGCAGAAATGCATGGAGTTAAGGCTTGTTCCTCTTGAATTCCTTGTTGCCAAATACACTCAGTAGGCTTACTATGTTAATTTCTATTTGTGTTACTTATCATAGTAGCAGAGTCTATGTCAGGAAAAAGGTACTTTGTTTCTTTCTCCAGTCTTTTTTACCCTTCTTGTTTCACCTTTATGTATGTTTCCAAAATGTTACTGATTGTACTGCCTCCTCTAGTTGCCAGTTACCTGATGTCAAGATGTCTTTGCGTTAAAACTCCAATACTAAATGCAATAGGAAGATTTAGAAAAGGCAGAAAACATTACAAGTTCCAAACTCTGGGTTTTTCTGTAATAACAAATGCTCTGAAAGAGAGAAATGTCTTTCAGGGTAATGGCAGGACAGTGGCTACATTGCTTTAAAGTGAATTAAAATTGTGGGCTTTCATTGTGCCTTATCATGCACACCTTCATTCTTGTTTTGTGTTCACTGGTGACGCAGGCCTTGTGGTTGGAGTAGGGGATGCGAAGTCAGATGTATGTGACAAGCTGCTGCTGCTATTTGAAAGAGAAGTTCCCCTCTGTTTCTATCAATTTTTCTTTCATTGTCCACAAGAATCAGAAATTATTTATGTCCTTGTATGAAATTTGAGGTTTTGTCTTGATTGCAAAAAGAAAAATGAAGGTAACATGCTTAGGGCAACCAGTTGAGCCGTACCTGCCCCGGTCCAGCTGGGGCAGGATGAGTGCCTGGAGTAATGTGTTGAATGTGTAAGAAGTTGGTTCATAGTAAGAAAATGGTTTTTCCTCTAACTTCCCAGATAAACTGGACCTGCTGATGGATAACTGTGTATGTCAGCTGCACCCAGAAATAAAAGGTATCCTCTCAGAAGTATTTATATTAGAAACAGTAAAAGTCAGATATTCAATAACCAAATTTACGTCCCTTCTTACTTGTAAATAAGAGGTTGCAATGACTATCAATATGAGTACTTGATTTGGCTACTGTTCAGCCATTTTTAATTGTTCCTAGGCAGTACTTGGCATTGGAGAAAAGGTGTTTTCATTTTGGTTTTCACTATATGTGTGTATATATATACACCATATTAACTGAAAGTTTAAGTGTTCTCCTTTAACACTGGTGTTTATTTCTGTACATATTGATTTTGGTATCAAGCCTGAGCTGTGTACTTGCATTAATTTTATAGTGGGATAAAGTTATACCACTTTTGAAGTTAGTGGCAGCCAGAAAGTACTGGGAGTTGTTTACAAAAGAGTCCCATCGATTCCTCTTTTCTGTGGAAGCATTCAAGCAGGAAGACCTGCACAGTCTGTTTGGCACAGTAGCTGCTCTCAGCTGGCCTTGTGCCCTCCTGCTGTTAGTCAGGGCAAAGGATGTGCCAGATCCCGGCTTGTAACGGAGCAGAGCCTGCCTGCAAATCTGTTTGTAGTTAGCCTGGGGCCTTTTGGCAGCAGACTACAGCCGATTGATTTAGTTGCAATCCTTTTTCCTTAATATTTTCCATCTGGCCAACAATGACCTATAAAGACAGACAAGAAACAGAGTTTGAATTATGAGGAGCATGATAGTAAAATGCTTCCAAATCTCACTCTAGAACCTGCACCAGTGGATCCCTGCCCCTGTGTAGCCCAGGGGGGTTTGTTCTAAAACACCATTGCAGCAGTGGTGGTTAAAAAAGCATTGTAGTTCTGAAGTTCATAATGCTGTAATAGGGAAATGTACATTTCAGTTAAACTCTGGATGTGTTTCCCTTCTGGCTCTTTCTTGCTTTCTATTGATCCTGAGTAGGAAGTGAAACACTCTCAGTGTAAGCTTCCTAAAATTGTACCATGCTGGAGGAGCCAGGCAGACAGGGAGCAGAGCAGAGCAGAGGTAGAGAGAACGGGGATGGGAATATGGGTGCGTGTTACAGCTGAACCCAGGACAGTATGGAAACACTTTAAGGCACATAGCATCAGGTTTGGGGAGCATCTATTCTCATGGATGTGAATAAGGAGGTGATGTGTCCCAGGCTCTCAATTCTGCAGGCATGGGTTAATGCCTTCCAGAATGAGCCATGATCTGGGCTGTTGGTCAACTCTCCCAATTCTTCCCAACTGTCAGAACAGAATTCTTGCCATGTAGGCAATTGCTTGAAGTTAAAGATGTCTCACCTGTGGAGTCCAAAGCACAAGTAGTCTGTGCTGTATATTGAAACACTTGGCAATTTGTTTCATCTGATAAGGTAAAGTTGCAAGTATTCAAAGTCTCAGATCTTTAGAACCTAGAACTCTAAATAGTTCTCTTGAGGGGAAGGGGCGCTGTGTTCTGTATTTTTTGTTTTCTCTGTCAATAGAAATTTTCACTTGCTGACTGAAAACAACGATACGTGCAGGGGCAAGGCGAGGAAGCTTCTGCTCTCCTAGACTGAGTTTACCACAGGTTTCAGTTGCTCCATACATTTCCTGAAGCTGTTGACCATATAAACTAATGCAGGGCTCTTACTGTGCGTCACTTCTCTGCTGACAGTCCTTTGGTCTTGTTTCATCTCAGGCTGCTGCCTGCTGCTTTTCATCATAGTGGCAGTAAAATTGGGGATCCCAGTTCAGGCAGATTGTGTTCATGGAAGTGCAGTCAGAGGCACAAGTATGTTGGCATGAGGGCACTGCTGTCAAATAGAGCATTCCTGCAGGAAACAATAATAATAGTAGTAGTAATAAAATAATAATAATGTATAATAAGTTCTATAACTTATAACTAACTTATAAATAAGAAGTTAATAGTAGTATTATTAAACTGCCCTTCACTTTTTAATAGCATGAGGAATATGTGTAGAAGGGAGAAATGAATCCTTATGTTCGTTTTGGGGAATAGCTAAAGGTAAGGGTGGGTGGGTAAAAGATGCATTATTGATATGTGGCTGAAGAAAGACCAGTTAGGATTTTTGCTGTCTGTTATAATATTCCGTGCATGATTTTTGGTCTTCCCCCCCCCTATACCTCAAGGTAATTCTTGCCAAAATAAATAACTTTAAAACAAAATAAATCCTCTTGTGTAAGACCAGAGATTAGAATTCAGATGTAAATTGGATTTCAGATGGAACAGTTACTATCATGTAACAGTCCTGGATTGGAACTGTCAATTGATTTAACTGAACAAACCCCAGGTAATTTTTATAGCTGTGATAGGTGCCATTAATTCTGAATATTCTCTCTTGGAGCAAAAATTAGGATATTGGTGTAGTGAAAGTAACATTTCTGTGTGCTGTCCTGCTGTTTTGGTTTATCTGTTCTGGTGTGCCTCTGTGAAACCAAGGCTTCTGAACTCAGATTTATTGACTTTTAACTGGCATCATTGGAGTTGTGAAAATGTGAAACAAGAACAGTATTTGCTTTCACAATATGAATAAATCTACAATACAAAGTTAGTTAGGACTTAAAACTACTCAATCTTAATACAGGATCCCTTAAAGTATCCCCTCTCCCCCATTCTCCTCTTCCCTCTACATTACCACTCCAGGGCAATGTGAATTTAACTGCCTTTTAGCGAATTTAAAGAGCAGTGAAGATGTGTCAGAGGAAGTTTACTGCAGATTTTGCCAAAGCTTTAATCTTGACTGCAAGTCAAAACACTTTTGTAACATATCAGTGAGAAGGATCACAACAAAAAATGTCAAGTGCTAGTAACACTAATGTATTGCTTCTGGTGGAATTGGATAAAGCTGAGAACACTGCATTCTAGTCCACTAGTTCCCTGGTCTTGCCTACTGACCAGAAACCAATTTTACTTAATTAATTAGGGCTTCATGTCACACCTTCTTCAGTTGCTGAACAACTGTAACAGAAGTAATTAAATCATGTCACTTTTTATTACCTTTGGCCCTGTCTGACTGGCTTGGAAACTTCCATTTTAGTGCTAATACAAACTGAATGAGTGCATCACCTTGGGGAAAACTCAGTTCCCTGGCATCAAAAAAGTAGGGAGGAAGTAGTTAAAGTGCACGATGGATAGATCTTCTCTTCCACAAATGGACCACTTCTGGGTTGCTGTCTGAAGGCTTACAAAGCATGTCTCTCTGGAATGAGACCATCCTGTACTTGCTGACAGATGTGTACAACATTCTCCCAACAAGATTACATGGCAACTTCCTCCTTTAGAAATCAAGAAGTGGCAGAAGCCCTCAGGTTATGCAGTGGTGTAATTGGAGAAGCAGGGGCTGTTCTGAGAGGTAAAACTGCTCAGAAAAGCTGCAGGAGTTGACTTCTGCATATTGTTTCAATAGAAAATGTGATTCAGCCACACTGTTATAATAGGAGAAAGGCTTTATCTGGCTTCGTTGAGGTGCTGTTGTCTGGACTGTGCATGGATCTGAAATAGAAATCTTAATTTGTAACCTCAGCTGTTAATGAATGTGCTTGATAAGATACAGATCTTCCTCCAGACTATACAATACACATATCAGTTGCCTTACAGGAACTTCCCTCAGTGTGTTTTAGAATTAATTGGTGCATCAGCCTGAGCGTTCAGAGACTGTGGGCAATCTCCTCTCTTCATCATTTGCTTAAACTGGTTGTTAGCCAAGAAGTCTCATAAATAAAAACTGTGCCCTCTACCCAGTTAAAGGGCCAGAGAGTCTTTCGTGTTCATTTGTGTATCATGTTTTCAGGAATTCTGTTGATCGGGCTCATCAGCTGTGTTTCTGCAGGTATAGAGTCAAGTTCTGTCATAGATTCATATGCTGCTTTTTACATCTGAATGGTTGTTGTGAAGCCTAAAACATTGTACATTGTAGTCATAGACAACATGCAATCAAATATCGACTCTCTGACATGAGCCTTAAATAGTCTTCAGTTCAAGGATGTGTTCACATCTTGTATTTCAAATGCTTATTTGCTGAAAGTAAAGTGATTCTTATGTGAGTAACCTGGTTTTTCACATTCCCAAATAATAAAGTTCAAGTGCTACCATAGCCCTGAAATAGTCATGACTCTCTTGCTTGCCTGTTTCAGCTGCGGTTGGATTTGAGTTTAACTTTTATGCCTTGCTACCAGCTGACTTAGGGACCAGACTTTGTTTGTTATTGAGAGGCATGTCTACTGCCATTGAATATGTGAGGACTTCTTCACAGTAATGATGTTCCCGCCCTTTGCAAGGCAAGTAAGAAAGATCTTGCTGCAGTTAAGTTTGATCCTTGCCAGTAGGAAACAGAAGCAGTTTGGAGAATATTCCAAAAGTGGGAAACATAGAATTGATTTCTTCTCTTTCTCTTTGTTACTGAAATATGCTCGTTCTCGACCTCAATTTTCTCTCTATTTAATTTACTAAAATACAGACAATCAACATGGTATCCTAGAATGTTGTCTTATGAACACACGGGGGTATGAAGCTGCGTTATCCAGCATTGTTTCTTTGATGTTGGAATGAAATAATGCTATCTGTGGGGGAGGAAAAACAGCCACTATGAAACTGCCTGGGCTTATGAGTTTTTCTTAGTCTTCCCTGTATAGTCAGAAATGGGGTATTTCCTGTGTGATCCTGAACTTTTCTTGTTTTTATTGATATGATTCTCCAAGATTTTTCTCCGTCAGCTCAAGGTGCTGATCCATGGGACTGGGATATTTACCACATGCCACTTTCAGTAAGTAGATATTCCTTTCTGTGGCTCAGGGCAATTAATTCTCTCTCTCATGTGACAGTGTGATTAGGCAGTGAAGACCCTGGCCTTCCTCTGTGATTTAGCTAATTGCTACTTTCCTTCCTTAAATATTGTTCTGACAGTTCTTGTTATTCTTCTCTGAATGTATCTTCCTGTCCTAGTGAGATGTTCTTTCCCACAGATGGGCATTGGTGCTGCACAAGGCAAATAGTTCTAGAAGTAATGTGTTGGCCTGTTGGGAGTCACCCTCTGAACCTGCTGCAGTAATGGTGTGCGTGGCTTTTGAGCTGTGTTTATTACACTCAGAATTTCTGAACTTGGAGGTTTTGGCACGCAGACCCTTTTCTGTTTTTTCTCCTTAGGCTTAACCATAGGTTAATGGCTGATTCAAAATGTTTGGGTGGAAGAAACACTCCTGGTTCAAGAACAAAATGCCCTGTGAGAGACAGAGATTATAGAAAGCGGAAGTGGTGCTCAACTTCAACTTTTAAATGTGTTGAAGTTCTTTAGTAGCTGAGCAGAAGTCCCTGCCAGCTTTTCAGAGTGGCTCTTGAACACAGAGGTGCATAAAATTTATCTTCTCTTCTGGAATTTATTGGCATTACCGATGGTGATACAAAATACGTGGAAGCCCTGAGGCTTTCAGACCCACTGCAGCAGCGTGCTGTAGCGTGTTGCGTGTTTTGCTGATAGGAAGTGTGTTTGATTTAGAATAAAAAGTTCATAATTCTACCAAAATTTCAGTTGAAACTCAGTACTTACTGGAGGGCAGAGCTGAATAAGCACATGGGATTGGAGCCTCTAATGAAAAGGAGCTGTTTCTCTGGTCAAGGAAAAAGGGTTAATTTGCATTGGGATGAAAAGGCTGTTCAGGATCTACTATTTCAACCTGTGATAGACTTAGCAGTAGTCTTTGATCCCCAAATGAAATGTGATGGATTTCAACTGATGCCAGATGTCTCAAACCTAGTGGGATCTCGGATTGTCTGCCACATATAGAATTCTCTCTTCCAGCACTTTCATGTGTGCTTTTAGCCGTGGGTTGAGAAGAGAGATTCCTTGACAAGCTAAGCCTTTGGAATCCTTTCTCTGTATTGTCACTTCAGGAGTGATCTTTAGGCTCTCGTGCTGTCTAATGCATCCTACTGTTTTAAAATCAAGCCTCATGTGCCAGACTTCTCTAACTGCTTTGTAACAGAGTTTTTTTAAATCCAGGAAATTTAGTGCCGGAATGATCAGTCACTTTTCTCAGTTTAAGACTGTTCTCTGCCCTCTTCTTATTTGTTAATCAGAGCATTTTACCCTGGCCAAGTTAAAACATTGTTTAGTGTATCCCTATTGACATTAAATGGAGCATAATCATTGTCTTTTTAACTCCAAGACTATCTCGTTGCATTTCATAAGCCTTACTATAAATTGTCAAGCACTTCAGTATATCCGTCTTCTCGCCAAGGCTACTTTATGGGCTATCTTTTGCTTCTGGTTTTAATAAGAATATGAAGACATGATCGTCAGTGTTTGCCTGATAAAAGCAAACAAACATTTTCTTTGTGTACCTTTATTTCATGTCTCTACTTCAGTCCTTTGCTCTTGAACATGCTTGAAAAGTTTCTTGCTTGGCCCTAAACTAAAAAGCCACAAAGATTTACAAATTTCCCTTTGGAAAAGGAGCAAGAGACATTATGATTGCGTTTGAGATTTTAGGGAGCTTCCCATTTAGTTTTACATCTACTAAGCACCGTTGGTTTTATTATTATTATTATTTTTTAAGATAATGCACTTGATCTCCTCGAGTTAATCATCCTGGCATGCTGAATTTGAGGTATACCTGGTCAGACCTGCTTATATTAGCTGACTACAGTAAGAACTGCGGCTTTCTACTCCATAAAAGCCTTGTGTAGTAGGGATTGCATTGCTATGAAGCTGATCAAATTGCACAGTTCTTTTCTTCTGTCATCAGCCTGTGCCCCAGGCTTTAGAGATGTATGTACTCTCCAAAATCTACTCACACTTTTGCATTTTGTTTCAACAGACCATGGGTTCTTTCTTTAAATGAATTCCTTTCTCTTTTCTCCGTGTGGACTGACTGGAGAAATACCACTTGGCAAGTTTTCCCAATGGTATGAGTAACTTGTGTGTTAGAAGTCAAAAATCTTTGATTTTTAAAGAGGAATGATCTACCAGAGGGAAAACAGAAAGTCCCCAACAACAGACCAAACCTTAAAGCTACTTCTGAAATAGATTAAGCACAAAGTATTCCACCATAAAATTCAGTAAACTTCCTAAAATTTTGCAGTGATCAGTAATTCACAAGAAAAAAACCTGACTGCTGAAGATACTGAATTTTGTATGTTCTAAAACATACCAGTATTTATGTGCCTTTGAATGTGCATTGTCTTTGTACAGAATATAGGATGTTAATGCATGGGCCTACAGCCAAAAGGTACACATTCCTGTTTTCCAGTCTGAAGTGTAATGCCCCAGGTAGTTAAAACACAGATTCTTCTTGTATAAAATGCTTTCCAGTGGAAGACCAAGGCATGTTTTTCATGGAAAAGCTATTTCTTTTTCAGACTGTAAAATTCTGTTGTTTTCTTCCTTCGCAGAGGGCTTCTGCTTGAAGCGGGGAGTTTGCTGTGCGCTGGCTTGATAGGTGCTTCATGATGTTGCATACTGTAATGCTAAAGGTCTGAATTCATTTTATTTACATAAATTCCACAGTGCAGCTGCACTAGACTTTTTTTTTTCCTTCCTTCCTCCCAAGGTTTTAGAGTGACCACAAAGAATCTGAGAAAGGGTGACAGCTTTGTCAAACTCAGACTTCAGTTCCATTTGCGATGTCCCAATTAGATGTTAGCACACTAACAAAAGCCCCTTGGAATGGTTATCTCAAGCTGCCCTTGCACTTTTTAGCTTGCCTAAAATGTAAAATTGTTACATCATAAATCTCTTTGTCACAGTTTTCTGGCTTGGTGTTGCTGAAGGGGTGTATTCAGCGCCTCTGAGCTGTCTTTTGTGAGAGGCGCTGCTGCTGCGTTTCAAGAGCCACTGTGGCTGTTTGGGGAGTGCTTGGGTTCAATAGTGGCATTTAGTGAACTTGGGAGGCTTTGTGCAAGTGAGACTTGCTGTAACTGCTTATCCTTGGTCACACTGGGTGGAAAAACAGGAAACACAATGTTTTAATTGACTTTTATTATTAATACACAGTGGCAAGTCACCAAAGTAAGCACTTGCTATTGACAATTATGTAATATTAAGATGCCCCATAAGATGAGATGCACAAATTCTGTGTGAGGCAGTTCTGTGGGGTTAAGTGCTTCTAAAATATGTATGTGAGTCACGTGCTTAAGCTACAGAACTTCTAAATGAATCATGAATCATGGAAAGATCACTCATGGGTGATAATGAAAGGGAAGTTATAACAAAATCGGGGAAAATGCAAAAAGGCAAGAAATCCTGTGAGAGTGAGAAGAAGAAAGGATTTGGGTGGCTTTCCACTGTGGAAGAGGCACTTACAAGGGATTGAGGTATAATGCAGAGACAAAACTTTGAAATAATAAAAAAACCCAACCTGATGTTCAAAAGGCTCTTGGCTGATGCTGTGGAAGGTGAGCCTGCATCTCATCAACATGCACAGATGTTGCTATGGAGATTTGAGGTATGTGTGTATGTGTTTAAGCTTACAAGTGTGAGAATGTGTCAATAGACTGTGTCTAGAAGAGAGAATAATGATGTACTGAGTTCTGTAAGGTGTAGCGGAAGACACTGGGACACATAAATGGCTGAAATGGGAATTTAGCCTACGGAAATTCCCAAATGAG
>JAOEHY010029986.1:0-21084 GCA_025447955.1 Psilopsiagon aurifrons | reverse complement strand
AACAAGTCTGATGAGGGAACTGGGGGTGTTCAGCCTGGAGAAAAGGAGGCTCAGGGGATACCTTATCACACTCTACAACTACGTGACAGGAAGTTGTAGCAAGGTAGGTATCAGTCTCTTCTCCCAAGCAATAGGACAAGAGAAATGAACCCAAATTACACCAGGGAAGGTTTAGATTGGGTATTAGGAAAAATTCCTTTACTGAAATGGTTGTCAAGCACTGGAACTGGCTGTGCAGGGGGGTGGTGGAGTCACCATCCCTGGAGGTATTTAAAAGACATATAGGTATGGCATTGAGGGACATGGTTTAGTTGGTGGACTTGGCAGTGCTGGCTTAATGGTTGGGCTTGGTGGTGGTCTTAAAGGTATTTTCCAACCTAAATGATGCTATGATTCTGTGATATGCTCTGATTTTTTTTTTCTTTATTGATTAAAATATGAATTGGGGAATTAAACAGCTGGATGCAAACAGGAGAGCCTGTTTCTCCCTCATCTTCTCTCCAGCCTGCCAGTCGTAGCTGTGGGCACAGAAAGGTGTAGCCCAGCAACAGGAGGGAGCTGCTGTTTCTTTCTCTGCCCAATCTCCAAGCCTGGGTTGGCTGTTGTTGGGTGCAGCCACCTGCCTGGGAAAGTCTCCTTGTCTTAAGTCCTGTTCCCAGCTCTGACGGCTTCCTCTCCCCTCTACAGGGTGGTGAAAGAAGAGATCTCTGACGACAATGCCAAGCTTCCCTGCTTCAACGGCCGGGTGGTGTCTTGGGTAAGCAAGCCCCTTGCTTCAGTACCTCACTGTCTGTTTCTCCTCTCTGAAAACCACTGTTTGGTTGCACAGTGCCAAGTGAGGCACAGAGGCTGCTACATACTGTTGGTGTGCTGAGTGCTAATGAAGCTGATGAGCTGGATTACCATGCTCCAGTCCCTCATCTGGAGAGGGGCTGTCTGGTGCTGGGTCCCCTGTGCCAGGGGAGATGCAGGATGCCTCTGTGGAGAGCTTGTGGTAACCGATGGTTGGAAGAGGTGGTGGTCCCGGCCTGTCTGCAGTGTAACCCATGTGCCCCTATGGCAGGGTCAGCTTTCCAAGAAAAGTTCTGCTCCGGTGACTGGTGCAAAGGCCTTAAGTGACTTTAGTGCTGGTGAAGCGGACTGGATTTGAATGCCCGGAAGACTAAAGGTACTGCCTGGGCAGCTGCAGGACAAGCTTCTCCCTCTGTGCCACGCCATGCACATGCTCTGTCCCCTGCCCGCATGCCTCCCTCTGCCCCCAAGGGGATCCTCTGCGGGGGGAGAGGGTATTCAGTCTTCATAGTCCATTATCCCTTTTCCCCTTCTGCGGAGCTGCAGTTTGTGCTGATGGGGAAGCATGGATCTACACCAGGAGAAGAAACAAGAGGCTGCCAAATAACCCCCTAAACAGTGAAAATCCTCAGCAAATCAGGCTGAGTCAGACCTAATGCTGCTTCTAGCACTGCATCAAACAGCTAGGCCCCGGATGGGGGGCCATGAAGGGACTGTGTTTCAGGAGGGAGGGCAGGGTTGATAGGACCAAGCGGCTGGGTGCCCTGCTGCTGCTCAGGCTCTTGCTGGGGTGCTGGCAGCACGCAGAGTGGTGTCCTGCCTGGGTGCCCGGGACGAGAGAGTGCCCCAGCTCTGCACAAAGATCCATAGCCCTGGCAAGTGGACGCCTGCCGCCCTTCCTCTAGTGATTGTCAGCCTCTGTCCTCACTGCTGCTCCGTCTGCCCTGATGCATCTCCCCACCTCTCCCTTTCCTTTGCCTTTTTTTCCTCACCTGCTTTAGTGGGGTGTCCCAAAGTCTCTGAACCCTTTCCATTGCTCTTTTTTCACCTGGCGTGCTTTTCCTTGTGGGCCATGCATCCATGTAGCTGCTGGCTTTCCTTGTAGTGGCTCTCTGCTTGCCCTGTGTGAGTGGCACAGCTCCGGTGCAGCTCTGTCTGGTGTGACCAAGGTACAATGCTGCTTGTCCCAGCTCCTTGTGGGGAGCTTATGCCTGGAGTTAGCACTGATCGTTACTGGCTCTTATGCATGAAGGGTAACAGCAGTCTTGGAGACCTTTATGTACAGCAAATGATTCCTTTTTCTATCTCTTCTGGTAGTCTCCTTGTTCATGGGTGGTTTTGGGGCTGAGGGGTAAAGGGGAACACTTGCTTTGCTGCACCTGCCAAGCAGGCTGGGATGAGGCTATTTTAGGGACTTGGTACTAATTTTAGCTACAGCGAAAGACAGGAGCTTGGATGCAAATGACTATTTCCTGACGGTGCAAGAGGCAGGAAAAGAGCAGGGTGCTTATCAAAGCCTTCTCTGGAGGAAATCTCAGCCCCAGGAGTGTTAGAGGAAGGCAGCATCAGTCCTGCTCAAGAACCCCCCTCTCCTTTCCTCCTTGCTGCTGTTTGACAGCTGCCTATGGCTGGTTTGCTCTGTAGAGATCTATTTTCATGGTTTTGCCTTGAATTCTTCGAGCATAGATCCTTATATGTCTTTTCCCTAGACAGTGCTGGCCAGCATCTCTTCTCCCCTGTGCTCCCAGGCAGTGGCTGCCAAAGCAGGGATGTCACCCTCCGGGAGTGGGATGTGTCTTGGGAAGATGAGTCACCAGGAAGGCACTGGAAGCAGAGCTGGGCATGTGCCTGGGGCTTTCTGGAGGGAGGGAAGCCCAGCAAGTGTGAGACAGGAGCTGGTTAGACAGTTGTCAGGGCAGGAGCTGTTGGGCTTGTCCTGGGGCTTGTGGGACGGGCTCTGCAGCTTTTGACACCCCAGGGTGCCTTCTGCCCTGTCTGCTGCATTGGCTGTGAGTTTTTCAGGGGTGCGTTGTCTTCCTTGTCCCAGCTGCATCTCTGTCTCTGTTCCCAGTGCCCCTTGGCAGCAGACCTCTCTCCCCCTGCCCTAATGATGGCTTGTGAGGTACACACACACACCTCCCCCTATCATGGTTTCCTCAGTTCTTGAAGGTGGGTTCATCCCAATGATGCTGGAAAGCACTCAAGACCTGTGTAAGTGGGCTGTGTCTCCAGCACCTGGCTTGGCATCTGCTCCTGTCTCCATGCAAATGTGGTCACCGCACCAGCAAGCAACAGAGCCACCTCTGCATTTGTACTGGGTGTTACAGTTTGTGCAGCATTCAGCTCCTTTCCAGCCTGTGTTTCATGATCCTTTTACCCTGACCCACAGTGGGATATCCCTCACCTCTGATAGATTTGACCTCTCCTGTGCTGGCTAACGTCTTGGCAGTTGGTTTGGGCGTGCAAGCTGAGACTTCACCTCTGTCCTGGTGTCCCCATCGCTGTGGACTGGCTGCAGGCTGACCCACAGCCTCTTCTGTGTGAGGCACTGGGCCCTGTGGTCCCTCCCTGACACTGGGAGAGAATCAACCCTCCTGCTTGTCCAAGCTGTGCAGTGAACAGGCTGGAGCAGATGTGGAAGCATGTTGGAAGTGGGGAGAAAGCAGACCTGGATAGGGAGCAATGTTGGTGAAACCACTTGGGCTCCTTTGAGCTATTCTCTGTTTCATCCCACTGGTGAGCCCATTCTTCCCAGAAGAGGCTCCACCTCATTCCTTGAGCCCTGAAATTGGTGGTTTATCTTGGATGCAGAGGCTCAGATGTAGGTGTGCCTGGGCTGTACCAATGCATGGCTGGTGTAAGGAGTTCGTGGGGTTTGACCCTTGAATTTCTGCACTGGGGAAACTGTTGAGTTTTCCAGGGGTTGGCTGGAGGTTGTGCCCAGGACTACTAACTGGGCACAACCTGAATGTTTGTGAAGTATGTGTGGAAGCCAGAAAATGTTGGGAGTCTATTTCAAAGTTGGGCTCAGTCCCGAGCTGGTAAAATTGAGAAAAGGAATGGCTGGTAGCTGTCTCTTTTGATGTAAGAACACATAGGGAAATCCATTCCTTCCTACAGGACATGTGCTAAAGGTTACCTGAGTGGGAAAATTGCGTGGTATGAATGTGCAGATGATGTCAGATCTCCAAGCAGGGCTGTCAGCCACCCGGATTCACTGCTGGGTCAGGAATTCCTGAGCCACAAATAGCCAGTGTCTGGGAAGGCGTTGAGGGGGAATGTTGCTACATGCTTGGCCTGTTCCATACCCGCTCCTGGGCATCTGCTGTTGTCTGCTGTCAGAGAGGAGGTCTTGGGCCAGGCAGGCTTTTGGCCAGCTCATTTGGCCATTCTTGTAAACGTTTTCCCAGTGCCTCAGCCATTTCATTGTCTGTCTCTCATTCTTCCAGCTGGTGTCTGCGGAGGGTTCGCATTCAGATGCTGGCTCAGTCTGTGCCGATAACCAGACAGAGCTGCCACCTTCCATGGAGCGCACGGGAGGAATTGGAGACTCCCGGCCTCCCTCTTTCCAGTAAGTTACCTGGACACCTGTCCTGGTTTCCAAGGGACTCAAAGTGACTGCTGTAAATCCAGACCAGAGTCTGGGACACTCCTACCCAAATTGGCAGCTAGAGGGGAGGAGAATGGGGCTGCGAGCAGATTTGAAGTGGGGCTTTGTTATTCAGCAAGCAAGGGCATGCTGAAAATAGTGCAGGGAAGTTGGCGAAGAGCTGGCATAGCTTCCTCACATCCCTTGCCCTGCACTCATAGATGTGCTGTGGTTGTTCCCCACCACTTTTGCTCCTGTCCCTCAAGAAGCAGTTGGCTGATGGCTGGAGGATAGTGCTGGCCAGCATAGAGGTTGAGAGCCTGTTTAAGTTGTTCCTGCTGGTCATATTTGTTCCTTTTATCTCATTGCAGTCCTAACACTGGGGGGAGTCGAGAAAATTTGGACAATGAGACAGAGACAGACTCAGTGGTGTCATCCCAAAGGGAACGACCCCGTCGAACAGATGGGCCTGAACATGGTGAGTGTTGGTAACACAGCAATAGCTCTGCAGGGCATGGCTAGGTCCTGGCTCCAGCCGTGGGACAGTGCTCTGTGCTCTGCAGAACCATCCTGCCTTAGAAGGACTGTTCAGTGATCTGAGGCCTTAGCCTGACACTGGAGGCAGAAACTAACATGTGTCTTGTGTCAGAGCTTCGTGTTGAAACCTCTGGGGGCAAAGGAGATGTGTCCTGTACAAGCCCTTCTTGGCTGAAAAGCAGAGTGTGCTATAGCCTTGCCACCCCATGCTGCAACTTGGTCTGCCAAGGAACCAGATGCAAGTCTTCCATTAGTTTAGCAGCATTGTTCCTACGTAGCCCATCAGCCCCTTGCCCATTCTGTAGTGATAGAGAGATTCCACAGAAGATGGATCTGATCCCAGGGTGGACTCAAAAGACTGGCTAGCACTAGGTGGGATTTTCTGATGGACAGATTCATGTTGAGAAGCTTGGTGTGAGCCTTATGTAGGAGAAGGGGTTTCCCTGTGGCTTGTCTCAAGCACACAGCGTCTTGTCTTTTCATAGCACCCAGGGTGAATGGGACTGTAAAAGGAGAGCGACGTCGAGACCTGGGCGGGTATGAGAGCTCCTCCACACTCATGAGCAGTGAGCTGGAGACCACCAGCTTCTTCGATTCAGATGAAGATGACTCCACCAGCAGGTAGGAGAGCTTGGGTCCTGGAGGAACACTAGCTTCCCCTTGCCTCCCAGCAGAGAGAGATGTGTCCTTGTAGAGCACAGTAATCCTGGGCTCCAGGGTCCATGCTCAAGTCTCACCCAGCAGCCCCCTCTGCTATTGTCTGTCCCCTACAGGCATGTTCTACCCGTGCAGTCCTCTATTCCGGGTGCCATTTCTGTGGCTCTCTTGCTGCCAGAACTACCTCCCTGGCAGCAGCAGAGCTGACTCTTGCTTTTCCCTCTAGGTTTAGCAGTTCGACAGAGCAAAGCAGTGCTTCTCGCCTAATGAGGAGACACAAGCGACGCCGGCGGAAACAGAAGGCTCCCCGCATTGAGCGGGTACTGAGGGGCTGGGTATCCTGGGGAAGGGCAGTGCAGGGCAAGGTGGGCTGGCTGGTGGATCTCTCCAGTCAGTGCTCCAGGGGTGCTTCAGGTATCCCTTTGTGTTTGCTGTAGGCACAGCTGGGGACAGGTGGTATCCAAGTGCTGGGATCTGATGAAGTGCTGTAAACCTTTCCCAGGCCAATGCAGCCTTGAAATCTGGGACTGCAAATCTTGTCCTGGCTTTGCAGAGGTCATAAGGATAATGGCTGATGCCCTCTGGCTTTGCAAAGCTCCCAGCATGAGGCTGGAATTGTGAGTGATGGCTGTCATGCTACAGGGAGTGTCTGCACAAAGTGGAGGGAGCTGGGGCGCTGAGAGTGTTACTGAGGCACAGGAGGTCATCTCGTGTTTCACTTGTGTTTTGCAGTCATCGTCCTTCAGCAGCATCACAGACTCCACCATGTCCCTGAACATCATCACAGTCACACTAAACATGGGTGAGTGGGGGGTGTGCGTGGACCCTGCAGTCCTTACAGAGTGAGGCTGGGTGGCGTAGAGGGAAGTCAGGAGGCCTCAAAGAGAACACACAGGGGGAGGGGTGAGGAGATGGATTCTGTAGGAAAGTGGCTTGTCTTGAAGCACTGTTCTCTCGAGAGTTTCTCTATGTCCTGGGACACTTCTTTGGGACAGGGGTGCAAATGACCATTATTAGCGTGTGGGTCTTCTGAGGTTAGGGCTGTTTGTGCCTTCTGCTTGATGGCATCTTACTTCTTTCTTTCCATCCCTGCAGAGAAATACAACTTCCTGGGCATTTCTATTGTGGGACAGAGCAATGTGCATGGAGATGGAGGCATTTATATTGGCTCTATCATGAAGGGCGGCGCTGTGGCAGCTGATGGCAGGATTGAGCCAGGAGACATGCTCTTGCAGGTGCTTCACACCCACAATACCATCTTTGGGCCTGGGAAAACAATAAGAAAAGACCCAGAAGCCTCCCTGCGCACTTTGGCAGGCTAAACCCAGGAAGCTGTGCTTGGAAGGGGGAAGCTGAGTCACTGCTGAGCTGAGTGGGGAGCTCAGCCTCTGATCACATCTCAAGGACTCACCTCTTTTCATTGTTTGCAGGTAAATGACATCAACTTTGAGAACATGAGCAACGACGATGCTGTGCGGGTGCTGAGGGAGATTGTGCACAAGCCAGGGTAAGTACTTGGGGTGTTTCTTACTTCCATGGGCAGCTGTACAGTGTGTGCTTGGGGTGTGCAAGTCATGTCTTCCAGTCACCTCTGCCAGTGGCTCTGCAGAAACTCAGAACTTAACATTTTTGGTGTTGCTTTGATTTCTGGGTTTTCATGCCCAGAGCAAGAATTGCAGCCAACAGAATGGTGGTGAATTGGGGTCTGTGCCCCTCTTTTTTGTGGGGATACCATGTCACTAGGGGCATCAGCAACCCTCAGCAGCATTGCATCATTTTGTCCATGCTGCTAAGGAGATCCAGAGCTGGAGGGGGACAAGGACACTTTTCTGGCAGCTTCTCCCTGTCTTGCAGAAGAGATCCAACGTACAGCATCCACCCATCACACAGAGGCTCTTGTTCTAATTCTTGCCTTTTTGTTGCAGGCCCATCACCCTGACGGTGGCCAAGTGCTGGGACCCCAGCCCCCGTGGCTGCTTCTCGTTACCCAGGAGTAAGTGGATAGCTGACCCACCCTTAATGCTGGTGCCCAGCTCATGTGAGAGCCCTGCCTTAAGCACTTAATTGATTGTTGTCTTGTTCCTTCCCTGTGTGTGTGACTCCATGGGGCACTGAATTGGGGTTTGGTGGGTTTTCAGCTCTCCTATTAGGAGGCTGCTATGTCCTGTTCTCAGGCCAAAATGCCCATAAGCCCAGCCCTCCTTCCCACATCACGCTGGGGACGCGTTTCACTGGGGCAGGGGGGTCACTTGCTCGGGGCGCCAGAGGAAAGAGAAACCCCTGCCTTGAGCCATAGGGGGATCTCTCCCTCTGCACCTGTCCTGCTGACCCTCCCTCTCTTCTTTCTCTCCCAGTTGCTCCCCAGCGGATCTGGGCTGGGCCAGACTCTCCATGCTCCGATCCGGGTGAGTCCCGGCAGATGCTGGGAATGGAATGGGCTGTGCTTGAGTCCCTGTCCCTCCCCAGAGACTGATTTGATAAGGGGATAATTTCTTATAGCTGTTGACTGACTCTTTCTTCAATGCAGGTGAGCCCATTCGGCCCATTGACCCGGCAGCCTGGGTTTCTCACACAGCAGCGATGACTGGCACCTACCCAGCGTACGGTATGAGTCCATCCATGAGCACAATCACTTCCACCAGCTCCTCCATCACCAGCTCCATACCAGAGACTGAACGTAAGTCCTTGTGCCTCCGTGCTCCACCCACTGCACAGCTTCCTCACCTCCACTGTGCCGTAAAGGGAGCAATACATCTGCCTGGGGACAGCTGGGTCGGGCAAGGTTTGCCCTGCCAAGGGACTACGAGGGAAGTAGCTCTCACCAGGCAGGCACTTGGATCGATGGAGTTCTGCCTGGGTGAATTAATACCACATTTTTGAGCCTTCTATGTAAGGAGAGTAGAAGAGCTTGCGTGTAGTCCGGGAGCTGTGGCAGGTGCAAAAGAAAGGCTCAAAGCAGTCAGGGGTTAGCAGCCATGAGTGTGAGGCCAGATGGATTCAGCTTGTCCCTGGAGCAGTTGCCCTTCCAGACTGCAGACAGGGCAAGATGGAGGGGCAAAGAGCTTTGCAGTGTGGCAGGGTCCTGCTGAACACAGGTTCTTTTCTGGAGATCTCTGGCAATTCTGGTATAGAGAGCCCTGAAGTAAGGGTCTGGGAAGCTCAGATGGGGCAAAAAGCCAGGAGTTTGTTGTTCATTTGTGAGGAGCAGAGAATTCTCTTGCTGTGTGGCGTGGGCTCAGCTGGCAGCCTTTGGCTCTCAGCTGCTTGGGACTGTCTGGAAGGAAAGGAGACTCTGGCATGGGTTTTGCACAAAAGGAAATGGCTAATGTGAAAGATACCAGTGGAAGACTGAAAGGGGAGTTACAAAGCATGTGCCCCAAGGCTGTTCGCAATGTATTGTTCCCTAGCCCATTCCTCCTTTGTGTGATGCTTCCATGCAGCCCTGTTGTCTTTTCTGTCCTCTCTCATCTCTGCCTCCCTTCCTTCATCCACACCGCAGGCCTCGATGACTTTCACCTGTCCATCCACAGTGACATGGCCACCATTGTCAAAGCCATGGCCTCACCAGAGTCAGGCCTGGAGGTGCGTGACCGCATGTGGCTGAAGATCACCATCCCCAATGCTTTCATTGGTAAGAGACTGTGCTGCCTACAGCCGAGGCAGGGACTGGGGAATGGGTGGCCTGTTTCCAAGCAGATGCCGAGGGAGCATCTCTGTCACCATAAACTAAATGTTGACCAGGCCAGCCACAAATCGAACCTTCGGCTGTGCAGTCCCTTTTCAACTTCTGGCCCACTTTGTCTTGGTTCCAGTGTGGCCTGCTGCCTCAAGGGTCTTTCTCTTGCTGTATTTAACTCAGTGTTTGGTGGCAGGTTCGGATGTGGTGGATTGGCTCTATCACCATGTGGAGGGCTTTACAGACCGTCGTGAATCCCGCAAATATGCCAGCTATCTGCTGAAGGCTGGCTACATCCGACATACCGTCAACAAGATCACCTTCTCAGAGCAATGCTATTACATCTTCGGGGACCTCTGTGGAAGTATGACACTTGGCATGGGTGGGAGGGAGAGGATGGGGGGGATAGAGGTCCTACAGAGCCTTGCTGACACTATGAGGACATAGCTACAGCTATTGCCATCAGGCTGTGCCTCTTGTTCTACAGACACTGTTAGAGAGTAATAAAGAATATCCCAGCTTCTTTGTCATGCTGCTGTGGTGGTGAAGTTGGAAGCAGTGTTGACAGTGTCATCTACTATGAGATCTTTTCTCCCAGGCAGCCCTAGCAGAGTCTTAGTCTGTACCAACTGTCTTCAGGCTCTGAACTTCCAGTGGTGGCAAGGGGGTAGTGTTCACATGACTGGGTTCTGCTTAAATAAGAGGGATGGAGGAAGTAATTGACAGGATGAGCTGTAGCTCTGATGTGGTCCTTTCCCACCAAGCTGGTCTCTGTGTTAGACTGGCAGCTTGGACTTGCACAGCCTGGCTGTTGTCCAGCCAGGAAGCACAAATGGATACACTGAGAAGCAGGGAGTGCCAACTTTTTGTGTCTCCTTGTGGACACCCTCCATGTTCACCAGCAAGAATGGACAGGGAATTTCTTGATTACATTTGGTTGTTGTGGTTGTCTTTCTGCTTGGATTAACCACTTTTCTCTGCTTTCTTGCAGACATGGCTAATCTGTCTCTTCACAATCATGATGGTTCCAGCGGTGCCTCTGATCAGGACACTTTGGCTCCGCTTCCCCACCCAGGAGCCGCACCCTGGCCTATGGCTTTCCCGTATCAGTATCCACCTCCTCATCCATACAACCCCCACCCCGGCTTCCCTGATCCAGGATACAGCTACGGAGGGGGCAGTGCAGGCAGCCAGCACAGTGAAGGTGAGTGAAAAGAACTAAAGTATGCCTGCAGGTGTGGACAGATGCTCTGTTCAGTACAGGGAAGCAGGAGGAAAAGGCAAGACCTTGTTTAGGCAAGGCCATAGGTGTGTGGGGAGCCAGGGCAAAAGCCTTCTCAGAATGGTTGTAGAACTTGGAGAGAAACTGAGAGCATGGACTGTGCAGGTGGATAGCTGGGCTGCAGCATGCTTTAGTCCTCTCTAGGCTAGAGGAGCATTCTTTCTTCCCAACGTGTCTGAGCTGTCGCCTAACCTTCCTTGTGCTCATTGCAGGGAGCCGGAGCAGCGGTTCCAATCGCAGTGGCAGTGAGAGAAGGAAGGAGAGAGAGAAGACCGGGGAGTCCAAGTCAGGCGGCAGTGGGAGTGAGTCGGACCACACCACGAGGAGCAGCATGCGGCGTGAGCGCGCAGCCAGCGAGCGCTCGGTGCCAGCCAGCCAGCACAGCCAGCGCAGCCAGCACTCGCTGGCTCACAGCATCCGCAGCCACCACAGCCAGCAGTCGTATGGGCCGCCCGGCCTCCCCCCTCTCTTCAGTCCCCCCATGTTGCTGATGCCTCCACCACCTTCAGCCATGGGGCCCCCTGGGGCACCACCAGGCCGTGACCTGGCCTCTGTGCCCCCTGAACTGACAGCCAGTAGACAGTCCTTCCGAATGGCCATGGGCAACCCCAGTGAGTTCTTTGTGGATGTAATGTGAAGCGCCCATCCCTTGTCTGTCTGCTGCCCTCCTTTCCCCCTTCCGTCCCCGTCGGTGTCTCCTAGGACCAGCCCTGGCTTCACCCCTTGGTTTTTTGGTTTGGTTTCGTTTTTCCCTTTATTCCTTTTCGTTACCAAGACAGGAAAAGAAATAAATGAACTAAACCTTGATTCTAATCCCACCTCAAGCGGGGTGGATGGGCCTGGCAGGCCTGCAGGGTGCCGCAGCCCCTCCTGCCACCAGACTTGTGTATTGCCGATGGTAATTCCCTCCTGCTGTCCTCTCTAACGCCATTAATCCGCATCCGTCCCAGCGCCCTGTGCTGCTTGCCCGTGTGTCACTGCTGCCTGGGTCTTCCCACCCTAAACATCTCTTCTTTCTTTTCACCCTTTTGTGTTTCTTCTGTCAAGCAGCAAAGAATTACGGGGTGTTTGACTTTCTCTGAGCCTGCCGCCCCTGGGGGGGAGAGCTGGAGCGTGGCGTGGCCCGACAGGAGGACACGGAGCTCCAGGGGCGCTGGGCACGCGTGGCGCTGAAGATGGCTTCTTTCCTCCCCCTTGCGAAGACACCCTGCCCTTCCTGCAGCCCTGAGGGGGAGCAGGGACCAGCCTTCCACATGCGTGTCAAATCCCCTTGTAGCTGCCTTTCGGCTAAGGCGTGAACGTTGCAGGGCTTCAGTGCCTCGGGGCAGTGGAGAGATGCTGCCGCTTCCCTCTTGCCTTCCTTCTCTTGCCCACACGTTGGGGCAGGTGCAAGCCTGGCCCGGCCTCATCGCAGGACCCTCTTTCAGCTTGCCCCTGTCTCGGGGCTGTAGCTCTGCATTCAGCCTGGAGCTGTGGTTGGTGCCTGTGCACAGTCCTGCACAACTCGGGACCCTACACTTGCCCTTGGCTACTTGGAGCAGTTCAAGGGCAGAGTTCTGCTCCCTCCAGCCGCTCTTTGCGCTCCTGACTGTGACACGCTGCTGCCTGTCCTGTTTGTAGGGGCTGTCCAGTGCCTGGGGCTGGCGGTTAGAGCTGTGGCCTTCTCCTTCCTGCTCTTGAGCAATGTGACATCTTTAGAAGCTAGCATGGACGTAGAAGATGAGAGGGGCACAGCTGTTTTGCTGTCATGCTTTGCGAGAAAGTGGATGTTCCCTGTATGTGCCCTATGGAGTATATGAGTCTGCCTCTCGTGTTTCTCAGTACCACGTGTGCTGTTGGCCTGGCTGTCGGAAGGGATAAGGCTCAGTGACAAAGCTGGGATAGCCTGGCTCGTTCCAGACTGTGAATTGTGCGTGGTGGCAGCATGAGCTCTCCAGGGAGGGAGGCAGCAGCTTGGGCTGTGCCTCTGAGCTCAGGGCCTGCAGATACACTGGGACACTTGAATCCATTTGCTCCGGTGCTCCATACCCTTTCCTTCCTCTTCTGGGTACTCAAAGAGATATGCCCTGGGTTGGGGGCAGCCCCCTTCCCATTTCCAGGGCCAAGCACGGTACAGTACAGACACACTTCACCCTGCTCCCGTTGGTGCTGGTGCCCGGCGCCCTCTCCTGCTGCTGTGCTGTGTCTTTCTCTGCAGGTGCTGCCTCCCTTTGTCCTTCCTGTGTTTGCAGTTTTTAGATGCTGGAGGTTAAATGTATTTTACTCCTCAGAGGTCTGTGTTGCGCCTGTAACAGCTCTGCCAGCTCTCACGTGCCATCAGTTCATCTTTCCATGACCCCTAAAGCCTCTCCTTCCCATCATCCTTCCTGGAGCTGTTCTCTGCCATCCATCTATCACTGAAATCTGGGAAAATAGCCATCCATCTCGGAGGACAGGTCAGAAAGCTGACATTACGGTGCAGAGGGGATTGCTCTGCCTGTCGTTCACACTGAGAAGGGACAGTTTACAACTTACATAAATTATCATATGTATTTATTTATCATCATTCTTCAGAGTGCCCACTCAATTCCCATTACTCATTGCATATGATAATCTGGGCAGAGAAGGCTGCGGCGCAGGCGCTGTGAATTCAAGGAGTGTTCTCTGGGGGCTGTTCCAAGAGAAATACCCGCACTTATTTTACTCCTTTGTGGAAATCCGTTATTGAAGACATTGGAATACTTGTTTAGACTCGACAGTTAACTGTATGTTCTTGTTTGGCCAAATTCGTGACCCTGAGAGGCTTCTTTAGCTATTTGCTCTTGCAGCTGTTTACCTATTTCTCGGGCCTTATCAGAAGGAGGAAAGTCGACATCCATTTAAAGGAAGACATCTGGTCCTCTTGTTGCTTCCTTATCTTGAGAGTCCCCGTAGCCTTGTCCATGACTGTGTCTCTACACGGTGAGATACTTGTGTAATTAGGTATCAGTTCCCCCCTTTGGAAGTATTAGCTATTTCTTGAATTACTTCCACAACTGTTTTTCTGTTCCCCTCTTTGCACATCCTGTACAAACACTGACTATTAAATTTGCGACTATTATCATAGTAGGATAGCGAACCTCTCCTTTAGGGACCACGCTCCAAAGGATTGCAAAATTTCGTTTAACCAGTTAGTTTCGGTAGAATATGTCACTTCCTGTTTGTCTACAGCCTTGTTCTTTGTCCAAAAACGGGATGCATTTGCTGCTTCCAGTGCTTCAATCAAATTTTCAAAATGCTCTTAAGACTTGAGATCTGTGTATGAGAGATTTAAGGGAATGATGCCCCATGGGATAGGTTCTCCTGCAGCATGAAGGATAGGTAGGCAGTCTGTCCAGTTAAGTTATGCATTTTCCCACCCCCCTGTACCAATTTCAGGATCAAGTTCTCTCTTGGTTGGCTCACTGAACAGTCCTCTGCAAATAGAAATTAAGTGATCCCAGTCAGTATCTGGTCTGCTTTAGGTGTGGTGGCTTTGGCAGCCCATCCAACTGTAATGAACCCACGTGTCTACTCCCTGCACTTTGATGGCAGTGTTAGTTGTCAGCAGTACCAAATATGGTCCCTTCTGACTTTTTGAAGGGGTTCTTTGGTCCAAGTTTTGATGTAAATGCAGTCTCATGGCCGCTATTTATGAGCAGTAATGCCCAGAACCATGGATGCCACCAATACAATGTACCAGTGGAGAGAGGACAGCACCTTCTATGGGGACATAACGTATGCCGTTAGATACTGATCTCCAATAATCTGTTCATTTACTTTCTGTGATTTGATGTGGTTGCCCATATAATATTTCATATGGGCTTAATTTTTCTTTTGACACTAGTCTGCCTCTAACTCTTAACAAGGCCGGAGGTAACACATCTGGCCATTCCGGATATGATTCCTGGAGAATCTTATCAGTTTGTTTCTTTAAACTCTGATTCTTTTTACCTTCCCACTAGACTGGGGTCTCCCAGGGGTATGCGAATCTCACTTTATTACCCTGGATAGATTTTGTACAATTTCTGCAATGAAACGTGAACCCCAATCCGATGATATTGCTGTAGGTACCCCAAACCTTGGAATTATTTATTTTAATAACATTTTTATTACTTCTCTGCCCTTATTGGTGCGACAAGGGAAAGCCTCCAGCCAACCAGAAAACACATCTACTAGTTCCAGTATATACCTGAGGCTGTTTTGCCACTGCAGCTCTGTAAAATCTACTTGCCTGTAGTGTCCCGGACAATTGCCTTTCTTTGTTGTTCCAGGTGGCTGTGTTTCAGCATGGTAAGAACTGTTTCAAAGTTCACACTTCTTTACAAGACTTTCTAATTCCCACCATTCACACACTCACAACTTGGAGTTTTAAAGCCTCGGTCATTGATTCTGTTCCCTGATGAGTTGCCTGGTGTTTTTCCTCAGCTGTTTTTCTCGTATGATGATTTATTACTAGCCTGTTTGGTATAACCCACCATCCTTCATTGTTCTTCTTGGCTCCTAATACACTTGCCAGTTTCTCATCCTCTGTTTGATACCTTAGAACTTCATTAGGCAAGCACTGATACTTATGAGGCAATATTAATGAAAGGTCCCTGCCGGCAGCTTCTTTGCCTGTTTTGTCAGCAAGGCAAGTAGACTCGCTGGGGTCTTACCTAATTGATGTGCCTTGCAATGCATTATTGCTACTTTCTGGGGTTAGCTGGACTCCTTTTAGCAATTCCTATATTATTTGTCCATGTTACAGGGAACCACTGAGAAATTAACAATCCTCTTTCCTTCCATATAGCCCAATGGGCATGAACAAAGAGCGAATTTTGACTCTGTCTACATGTAAATGGTTTTACCTTCTGAGAGTTCCAGAGCTCTCAGTACTGCGTTCAGCTTGGCTTTCTGCACTGATGTGTTGAGGGCCAGGGCTTTGCCCTCTATTACCTCATGTTGGGTTACCACAGTATATCCTGCTTTCCGGTTTGCATTTTTCACGAAGCTGCTACTACCCCCAAACAGCTCCCAGTCCATGCCCTTTGGAGGGGTATCTTGTAGGTTGGTGTTGGTGGAATATACCTGCACTCGGTAGTCTGTAAACCGTTGTGAGCTCTGCTGCTTCTGGATCGGTTGTCAAAAACACTGCTGGGTTCAAGAGGATAGTTGCTTTCAGTTCTGCATCCTTCTGTTCCAAAAGCATGGCCTGCTTGGGGAAAGCCAATGTCTGCTTTTCTGTTCCAGGACGGTTGTTACCATGTGAGGTACAAATACAGTCAATTTTTGTCCCAAAGTATTCAATAAAATTTTCTATTCAAGGCTCTAGTCCTTTCCTTGCTTCCAGTTTTATAGGATATTGTTTCTGTCATACCAGCCTGGCGTTTGGTTTCAGATATATAGGTACTGGTTCCACATTTTGTGGTCGGCCCAGGACCCAAGTAGCCAGTACCCATGGAATGACTGCGTTCTCCTCTTCCTCTGATATATCCAGCTCAGTGGCTAGTTTCTGTAACATAAAAACTTGGGCCTCCACATCCTTTTCCTCAGGGATATGTATCTGGATTTTAATTTCCTTAAATATAATTTGTGTGTGTAATTTACTCAGTATATCCTTATCCAATAATGGCAGAGGGCATTCACTCATGTAAAGAAATTGATAGGTCAACATCTGTTTGCCTATTTCAAAGGTTGAAAGAAAGGCCGGTTTTCTTTCTGCCCTATGACGCCAATGACTGAAGCTGTTTGTTTGCTTCATTGTCCTTCGCAGGTATTCATAACAGAATAGGTAGCTCCTGTATCTACAAGGAATTTTACCTTATCATTTCCCAGCCAAACTGAGGGCTCTGCTGGGGAGGGTTTTGAATCTTCCCCCCCCCTCCTCCTTAGTCTTCATCTAAAATCATAGTTTTTGCTGCCTGTCTGGACATTTCACTAAATCCTCGGTGTCTATTTTTACTGTGAGGGCATTCCCTTTTTCAGTGCCCCCTCTGTTTACAAATTGCACACTGATCCTTCCCTAAGTGAACCCATACAGTCTGTTCACAAACATTTCCATGTAATCCTTTCCTCCAACCCTTCCCTCCTGGGCTGTTCCCCCCTTTCCTGGTTTCCTGTGTGATAACTACAGCCAACAATTTTGCTTCCCTGCACTTTTCCTTCCTTTCCCTCTTCCTTTCAACAGTCTCTCTGTTACTGTACGCTTTCCAGGCGGTCTCCAGCAGTTCATTGAGAGACCAAGAATCTCTCCCTTCCAGCTTTTGCAGCTGGCATTTAATGTCTGGATTTGATTGTTCAATAAAAACACAAGATAACTGTGCTGCATCATCTTTTTCAGGCTCCAAAGCAGTATACTTCCTAGCTCTTGCCATATGTCTTTAGTAATGAGCAGAGTCTATCCCCTTCCCCTGTACTACTTGATATAATTTTGACCAATTCTTTGCTTTAGGAATCGCGTTTCAGTCCAAACAAGCTCAGCTGTTGGTACCAGGTTAATAAATACCTCTGGGCCTGAATATTTGGATTCCACTTAGGGTCGGTGGAAGGAAAGTGGTCGGCCACTGACCCCTGCTGGGCCCCCTGCACAAGGATTCTTTCTGCCTCTTGCTTTCGCCAGCACTGCACTTCATCGCATGTCACTAAAGTGTCCAGTATTGCCTGTAAATTATTCCAATCTGGATCTTTTGTTCTAATAATCGTCTCCATTACTTTAGAGACTTTCTCAGGATCTTCCCTATAGGTCCTGGCTAACGTTTTCCAGGCTCGTAAATCTGACATAGCAAACGGCACCTTGATAGTCACCACCAGTCCCTTCACCCCTGCTCCCTGGTGTAAGGGAGCTTGAATGTTTGGGGGAGCACCTCTCCTTGTTTGCCTTGCGATGGGGCTAAAGTTTTCACTTCCAGCATAGTGGCTTCTTTCCCCTCTGAGCCTGAATCTGCTCCCTCCCTTGTTCCCTTTGCCCTGTTCTACCTCCTTGCCAAACCAATAATTCCATATCCTCTTCTTCCTGCTTATATTTAACACATTACCTACCAATACTACATGCAGAACATCTCTTGAGTGGTTTCTTCTTATCCTTTTCCAGTGCTAATAACATGGGGTCTTTAGGTATACACATACATTCCTTTCACAAATCTGAACTGTTCTGCAAATCAAAGACTAAATTCACTCCATTTTGCCTTCCTTCAGAAAAACAGCATCAATTGTAAAATCGTATCACAATCAACAGTCCCATTAACAGGCCATTTCTCCTGACCTTCTAACTTATACAGTGGCCACCAGCGATTACAATATTCAATGAGCAATTTGGGATCCCTTCTCCCAAGGATTGCAAAGATTGTCATGCACCAATTGTGATGCCCAAAGTTCCAATAACTGATCTGTACTTTGAGGACCCCTGTAGTAGCATACAGCTTCACCCAATGCTGGCAGCAAACCTGTACCAAACCCTTCTAGCCCAGCACTGTGTATTATCACCAAGAGCAACTTATCTGCAGGCAAAACCTGAAAGTAACGTCTTTACCTGTCTCCCAGAGGGAAATGTGCAGAGTATTCCCCAGACCAGGGAAGAGGAAAGTCTCCCCAAAAAACATTGGTGTGTGCCAGAGCTCTGGCAGTTCCTCGGATCTGCTGGAATCCTGACACAGGTTCCCATCTGGGTCACCAAAAACTGTCTCTGTAATCTAGGGAATAATCTCTCCATCCAGAAGGACAGGTTAGAAAGCCAACATTGCTTTATTATGGTACCAGGTGCAGGGGGATTGCTCTGCCTATTGTTGGCACCAAGAAGGGACAGTTTACAGATTACTTAAATCTATTATATACAAAATCACTGTCATTCCGAAAAGTCCCCACCCAATTCCCATTACTCATTGCATATGGTAATCTGGGCAGAGAAGGCTGCAGCACAGGCACTGTGAATTCAAGGAATGGTCTGTGGGGGTCGTGGTGGTGATTTGGGAGAAATACCTGTGCTCATTTTACTCCTTTGTGGAAATCCGTTATTGAAGACATTGGAATACTTGTTTAGTCTCGCCAATTAACTGTATGTTCTTGTTTGGGCAAATTCGTGACCCTGAGAGGTTTCTTTAGCTATTTTTTCTTGCAGCTGTTTACCTGTTTCTCAGGCCTTATCGGAAGGAGGAAGGCCCACATCCATTTAAAGGAAGACATCTGGTCTTCTTGTTGCTTCCTCATCTTGAGAGTCCCTGTAGCCTTGTCCCTGACTATGTCTCCATACACAATGGAATACTTGTCAAATTCAGTATCACATCTGGTGTATGGGCCGCCCGGCCTCCCCCCTCTCTTCAGTCCCCCCATGTTGCTGATGCCTCCACCACCTTCAGCCATGGGGCCCCCTGGGGCACCACCAGGCCGTGACCTGGCCTCTGTGCCCCCTGAACTGACAGCCAGTAGACAGTCCTTCCGAATGGCCATGGGCAACCCCAGTGAGTTCTTTGTGGATGTAATGTGAAGCGCCCATCCCTTGTCTGTCTGCTGCCCTCCTTTCCCCCTTCCGTCCCCGTCGGTGTCTCCTAGGACCAGCCCTGGCTTCACCCCTTGGTTTTTTGGTTTGGTTTCGTTTTTCCCTTTATTCCTTTTCGTTACCAAGACAGGAAAAGAAATAAATGAACTAAACCTTGATTCTAATCCCACCTCAAGCGGGGTGGATGGGCCTGGCAGGCCTGCAGGGTGCCGCAGCCCCTCCTGCCACCAGACTTGTGTATTGCCGATGGTAATTCCCTCCTGCTGTCCTCTCTAACGCCATTAATCCGCATCCGTCCCAGCGCCCTGTGCTGCTTGCCCGTGTGTCACTGCTGCCTGGGTCTTCCCACCCTAAACATCTCTTCTTTCTTTTCACCCTTTTGTGTTTCTTCTGTCAAGCAGCAAAGAATTACGGGGTGTTTGACTTTCTCTGAGCCTGCCGCCCCTGGGGGGGAGAGCTGGAGCGTGGCGTGGCCCGACAGGAGGACACGGAGCTCCAGGGGCGCTGGGCACGCGTGGCGCTGAAGATGGCTTCTTTCCTCCCCCTTGCGAAGACACCCTGCCCTTCCTGCAGCCCTGAGGGGGAGCAGGGACCAGCCTTCCACATGCGTGTCAAATCCCCTTGTAGCTGCCTTTCGGCTAAGGCGTGAACGTTGCAGGGCTTCAGTGCCTCGGGGCAGTGGAGAGATGCTGCCGCTTCCCTCTTGCCTTCCTTCTCTTGCCCACACGTTGGGGCAGGTGCAAGCCTGGCCCGGCCTCATCGCAGGACCCTCTTTCAGCTTGCCCCTGTCTCGGGGCTGTAGCTCTGCATTCAGCCTGGAGCTGTGGTTGGTGCCTGTGCACAGTCCTGCACAACTCGGGACCCTACACTTGCCCTTGGCTACTTGGAGCAGTTCAAGGGCAGAGTTCTGCTCCCTCCAGCCGCTCTTTGCGCTCCTGACTGTGACACGCTGCTGCCTGTCCTGTTTGTAGGGGCTGTCCAGTGCCTGGGGCTGGCGGTTAGAGCTGTGGCCTTCTCCTTCCTGCTCTTGAGCAATGTGACATCTTTAGAAGCTAGCATGGAAGAAGATGGCTCCACTCCCTCAGGGCTCTGAACTGAACTCGGTGGCAAAAGAAGCTCTCCAGGGAGCGAGGCGGCATCCTGGTCTGATGCCTCTGAGCTCGGGGCCTGCAAGTGTTCTCAGGGCCAAGCACGGTACAATACAGACACACTTCACCCTGCTCCCGTTGGTGCTGGTGCCCGGCACCCTCTCCTGCTGCTGCGCCGTGGCTTTCTCTGCAGGTGTTGTCTCCCTTTGTCCTTCCTGTGTTTGCAGTTTTTAGATGCTGGAGATTAAATGTATTTTACTCCTCGGAGGTCTGTGTTGCGCCTGTAACAGCTCTGCCAGCTCTCATGTGCCATCAGTTCATCTCCCCGTGGCCCCTAAAGCCTCTCCTTCCCATCATCCTGCCTGGAGCAGAGCTTTGCCTACCATCCATCCATCCGTCCTCCATCCCCTGATCTCAGCACTTGTGAGCTCCATGCTGCCTCACCACCTCCCAGTCCCCGCAGCTGCTTCCCTGGCCACTGTTCATGCACTTGCCCTGCCATACCCGCTGCGTTTTATAAAACCAAAACCAATCTCCTTGGTTTTATTTATAAACACACTTTTACTGGACTCCTGCCTTGTGCTGCTGTTTTGTTTGCCGTTTCTCCCAGCCTCTTTCCTGTCCTCCGTCCTTTCAGTCTGGAGCGAAATCCCAGCACCACAAGGGAAGAGCACCCTGTGTCTGTTTTCCAGCCTTCCCTTCCTGTGCGGCCTGAACACGGCCCGGGTTCTCCCTCCTGCGGCCGGTGGGGGCCCGGCCGCGGGCGTTGCGGGCTTTCGGCTCTCCCGTTTCCCGCTCCGCACTGCGGAGAGAACCAGTTGCAAGCACGGCAGCACCTGGTGGAGCCGCCGCGGCGGCGGTGCAGCCCGCGGGAGCCGGCAGCGCCGTGGGAGGGCTCGGCGGCTTCAGTTCTTCAGTGAGGGCGGAACGCAGCCCCTGCCCGGCGCCCCGCGGGCCGGTGCGGGGGGAGGCTCTGTGCCCGGCGGCCGCCCC